>APFE031633233.1:238415-253626 GCA_000404065.3 Pinus taeda
CGCGATGGTTTTCGGTCCATGGTTTTGGATGCGATGGTTTTCAGTCCATGGTATTGGATGCTTCGGCATGTATAAATATGTATTGTAACATTGAAAGGAACATAATGTAAAATCAAGCTGGTAGTCCCGGTTTTGGGATGCAGTGGGAAATCTCCGTGTATATGTGTTTTATGTGTTATGCTCTCAGATTTTTATTTTTTCCTGTGATTTAGAATTCATATGCAGGTAATTTCTGTACGGGGTTAAAAACTATAGGGGGTCACTTCACGGGAAACAAAACAATGCACAAGTTCATGCGGGCTGGTTTCCACTAGCCAACATTATTCAAAGATGCATATGCATATGCCTACAAGTGTTCGGTTTGTCAGAGATGTGCTGGTAGAAAATGAAGGTCAGCAACCACGCTGTAGTTTGTTGTAGTGGATGAACCATTCCAACAGTGGAGATTGGACATCATTGGGGAGACTTTCCCACATTCATCAAAGAAGCATTGCTACATCTTAAATGTTACATATTACTACATGCAGTGGACAAAAGAAATTATGTTGAAACAAGTGAATGACCAGGAAGTCATCAGCTTCTTAAGAAATAACATCATCTCGAGGTTTGGCATTCCTACATCACCTCCTTTTTACAATGAAATGTACTTCTTTTTGTTAAAGGTTTATGACATTTCATTGAAAAATGGTATTGTGTTAAAGCATTAAGCTAACTACTACCCGCAGGGAAATGGTCTTGCCAAGTCTACAAACAAAAATCTTATCTGCATCATATAAAATACCATTTACTTTGAATAATGAAACTAGAATTCTGCTTTAGTGAATGCTTTATGGTCTAACCAAGTCACACCCAAACCCTCTCTGAATACCTCCCCTACTTCATGGTATATGGAAAAGAAGACATCCTCCCACCAAATATCTACTTGCCTACTCTTTAGTTATCCAAAGAATCCCAAGGCAAGCCATGGCTATCGGTTTAGAGTAGGATGGAAACATTACACAAGCTGCAAGAAGAAAGGGTGGAAGCAAAAGAAAATTTCACACTTCACCAAAACCGTATCAAGAGATGGTTTGACAAGAATTTTGTAGGGAAAACTAGTTTCATCATGGATGACTTCGTCTTCAAGTGGGATAAACCCCATGAAGAGAAAGGCAAACATATGAAGTTTCAGTCCCTGTGGATTGACCCATTCACAATCCATGAGATACTTGGCCAACACACGTATCATTTACAATCACTTGACAGGAATATTGAGACTCTACCTGTCAATTGAAAAGACTTAAAATGTTATTTTCAATGATTTGGGGCCATGCCCCGCATGTGTACATACTTCTTTCATTGCTATTATGTTATTTTTTTTGCTTTATTATTTTGTTCTTTGCTTTGCTGATTTTCTCCGCTTTGTTATTCAGTTTGTTTGTTGTGTAAATAAGTATTGTCCTACACTGCGTTCAGGCTTCTAAATGTGCATGTGGCTGAAGTTCAAGGAGGCTTGTGACATTGCAGCACTTGGCTAGTCCTATGTATGTCCTCTTTGTGCTTGGTTGTAACTTTTGGCCAATGAATTCTTGACAAAAAAATATGATCCTTCTATGAGGGAATTTTTGGTCAAACCATGAACCCATATCCAGTCTGGGAAACCTCATTCCTATACTAAGTTTTCTACTCTCTGTGTTCAAGCTTATCCAACTAGTAAAAATAGAGAAAGGGAAAATCTAAATGAGTAAGCCTGAACTAGAGGTCTTACATGCTTCTCTCAAGGAACAACCTCTTCTGCTCTTAATAAGTCAGGATCCCTCTTCCACCCCAAAAATAAATAAGTTCCTATGCACAGTCCTCTTTCAAAAAAATAACAAAGGCGAAAGAAGAGAGGCTTCCTATGTAGAGAGGTGAAGAAAGAAACTCCACCGGGGTACTATCCAGGCTCACTGGCAGTGGAGCAATGTTTGTGTTCCTATGTGACTCCACCAAGGTATTTTCCAGGTCTACTGGTAGCGAAGAAACACCAGAGGTGAAAACTTATACTCTAATAATCTTAATCTCATGAACCAAACTACCCTTCCTACTTTGAAACACTATGATTTAGCTACATTTTGTGTTGTGTTCAACTGAGTCGGTACAAGGTGAAGCATGTCTGTCAGCAGGGTAAGTGGGGAAGGGGAAATGATTTGCACAATGAAAATGAACCAAAATAAAGAAGCTGGTATTCAACCAGGGTATCGCCAATTGTTGTAGTATTTGCAACACGCTCCAAAATTTTGGCTTGCATCCAAATTTTAGAGAATTCCTTAGTTTTTAATTTGATGGTTGCAAACACTCGAGCTCACCCCATGAGCTCTTGTGAAGTCTTTCCACCTTTTTCTTGTTTAATCAACGGTCATCTTTTGGCTTGTTGATTGCTTTAGCATGCTTGTGATCTTACCAAACTACCCTTCCTACTTTGAAACACTATGATTTAGCTACATTCTGTGTTGTGTCCAACTGAGTCAGTGCAAGGTGAAGCATGTCTATCGACGGGGTAAGCGGGGAAGGGGAAATGATTTGCACAATGAAAATGAACCAAAATAGAGAAGCTGGTATTCAACTAGGGTATCACCAATTGTTGTAGTATTTGCAACACCCTCCAAAATTTTGGCTTGCATCCAAATTTTAGAGAATTCCTCAGTTTTTAATTGATGGTTGCAAACACTCGAGCTCACCCCATGAGCTCTTGTGAAGTCTTTCCACCTTTTTCTTGTTTGACCAACGGTCATCTTTCAGCTTGTTGATTGCTTTACCATGCTTGTGATCTTATTATGGTGAGTTTGAAGGTCTGTCTTTGTGTGTTTGGATTGCCTTCGCTATGTAAATATCCATCATACTCACACGCAAAGTTGTAAACAATGTCGCGCAAGTGTCAACACGGTCATCCAAAGGTTTGTCACAAGTGTCGCACTTGTGGCTCTCAACTCCAAGATAGTTTCATGGAGGGCACATTTTGTCTTTGTATCATGGTTGTCTATGTTGTCTCGTCATCAAGTATGCTAAGTGGATGTTCACAATGTCAGTCTACACAATTTTTTTTGCTTTCAACACTCAGCGATTTTCCTCAAAATCTGCCTGACTAGACAACCCTCTTCTGCTAAACCTCAACTGAGCTACACTGCATAGTCTCAGCCCTTAGTGACCCTACTCTACTACCTAGAATTGTGCAGTGCTTGAGGATTTCCTATAGGTCAGCTGCACTGTGCAATCCTAGAGGTGAGCAGCGTGTCTTCCTCCCACAATTGCGCAAAAAATGCCTCCTTGTCCAACTTAATTATGCATTTCTCAAAAACAGTCATTAACCCCCCTCCTTTCCTGCTAGGTGCCTACAGTACTCTGAGACCTGGGTCTGCATTGCTTTCCAAATTTGTGCAAACATGCCTAGTTCGTGATCTGTTGCCTTACTCTTCACTGTTCCCCATAATTGTACAGAGTCGCCGTATTGACTGTTGCTTCCCTACCTCCATAAATTGTGAAGACACCTCTAGCAGTTCCCGTGTTGCATGTCCTGCACTCTTCCTAGAAATTATGTAGAACTGACCAATAGTCCCTCCGCAGCCTACTCTATCTTCCCTCTAAAAATTGCACAAAAGTTGCCTCCCTTATAATCCCACCTTGCAGCTGATACTAGAGACTCTCACTTGCAATCCTGCCTCCTAATGATCATTGCATAGTTTTTCTTGATAGTGCAGGTTGTCCTCTTGGAATGCCTCATTCTAGCCTGAGCTGTGCTTTGCACTATCTCAATGAGTTATCCTCCCTCCTTGTCACTGCAACACAAGAACAATGCATCATGATAGAATAAGAGGTTTTGGATTTGATGTCATCTCATCATGAGTGAATTGCAGGAACAGGTACACTGGTAGATCATGGAGAAACGATGAATGGTATGAAGTAGGATCACACATGCTAGAAGAATTCCTTGCAGCTGAATGGACGTACCAAGCATATAAAGCAATAAGAAAAGGGAACACATGCATTGAAAAATCATGAAATACCAAGACCATTGAAGACTCCGTAGCACCATGCCATGCAGAGGATAAGACAAAGCACACAAAGATTACATCCATCACTCAGTAGCGTAACAACTTGACATGGACACCACTGATAGGCAATACATCCTAGTAGTGTCATGTCAAGTTGTGTCATGAGTTGTCTCGGCCACATCACCATTATGGGCCATATCTGTTGTAACTAAATGTAATGTAAAGTGAATTCCAATGGATGCACACAAGAATTTGAAGAGTCATGTCAGTTGAAAATTCAAGGGAAATTGAATAGTCACGAGGGTAGTCAAAGATTCATAAGGGTCAAGCATCACCCTTGGCGCTATATACCCCTCCCATTGTATGAGCAAAGGAATTTTCACCTTGGCTCCTCCCACATAGCCTTGAGAGTCTATAATCTATTCTTTGAGGAGCGAGAAGTGGCTCCAATGTCCCACTACTAGGACTAGTGATGTATGGTGTACATATGTATCTTAGGACTTTTGCTTAATTTAGAAGCATGTTTTAGGCTAGCACGTTTTCACGCATGTTTGTAGATGTTTGTAAGAATACTCTTTAAATATTTGTAATGCATGTTTTCTTAACTTGTACTAAGATAGTTGAACTACTTTGGTTATTTTAGTACTTACATTATTGATGACGTGTTGTATTTTTTATCACTGTTGTCTCATTCGTGTGGACTAGTCCACCGATCATTAGACAGACCATTCTTGTTTTTCTTGGTTATAGCAATTATCACCTCCATGTGGACTACTTTGTTGTATGGTATATGTGTTTTCCCTTCCACTTTGGTTTTAATGACTACATCATATGTTGTGGACTACTCTATTAGATGATGGATAGACCCTTGTTGTTTTCGAGTGTGTCTCTCCCTGGGTGGTACTACTACCTCTCATCTAAAGGCTTACTTTTACCCTCTCCCTTACAGTAAGAGAACCTAGACACAAAGGTACATTATGCGCTCACCAGGAATACTCACCTCTCTTTTTAAAGATACAAGCATAACACTCTCATGTGTTGAACAACAATAGCTAAGGAAAATCTCTAAGATAATGGCAACCAAGCCATCATACTAGATGGGTCTCCTACACCAAACGGCGTGAGGTCTAGTTTAGACTTGATACGAGGGAGATCCCCTGAATGTTGGAGGGTCTATCATCTTCAATAGCATCGTAACAAGATCCTCATAAATATTCTTAATGGTCTCTTCCAGTTTTGATACTTCATTGAGTATCATTGTCTTCAATTCTTCCAAATAGACCTTTGTAGGCACTAGATTCTGTAATTTTACTCAGAGTTTTTCAACCTCTTTACTAGAAGCCTACAAGTTCTTTACCAATTTTTTGTTCTCAACCATTAAATATTTTGTGTTTGACTTTGTAGCACATGCAAAGGCAAAGTTTGTTTCAGAATTCTTTTGTTGTTTGTCATGATCACCCTTTCTTTGATGAATGTAGGAGATGTGAGGTCATCCGGAAAATGTTATTCCTTGCTTGTACAATTTTTTTCTAAATCTCATCATAACTAGAACATCATCAAGAGGATTAATTTCATCTTCCTTGCTTGTAACTTGATCTACTAGTTGAGGGGGAGACTAAATGGTGACCTATTGTGTACTTGGAATCAGGTCGACATATTGATTCTGCAGCTCTAGTTCCACCTCCATATCTTAGATCTCGATCAACTCCTCAACATATTGAGTAAGCTCCTTGTCTTGTATTTTTTCCCCTCCTCCTCTAGCTACCAATTTTGTTCTTGTTCTTCAACTTGTCTTCTATGACTTCTTCTTCTTTTACCCTTTTCCTTCCTTCTTCCAATCTTTTCTGCTCTCAATCTTCCTTCTGCTTCTATCCTACTTCCTTCATCTTTTGTTTCCTCTTCCTCTATTCTATTATAGCCTCTTTAAGTATGAATTGATCTTATTTCATCTTATGACTTTGCTCTCCCCCTGGACTATGCAAAAATTTCCACTTTCCCTTCTTTTGCACTAGTTTGTGCCCTTCTATTGGTGCTTCCTCTGGAGTGATTTCTTTTTGTGGAAAAACCTGCGATGTTCCAATGCAGCTTACTAGTTCACAGGACTTGGAGGCATTATAACAATTCTTCCATGCTTCCTCCTCTACTCTATGAAAGGTCTCGCTTAGCCACTGACAATAAATTATCACACAGTGGGTTTTGCAAACATTCCTTAGATCGTTTGGGTTGAATTCCAAACAACAAAATGTGAATTTCTTTGATTCCTTACCTTGGGTGTCTGAAACATTGATATTATTGATTTTTAACAATCTAATCTACATAGGAAGAGCATACCAAGGTGTTTTATTATTCCTTTACATAGATACTAACAACCCTCTATAGATATTGTACACAACTTCTTGCATGACTAATTTATTGGTGGCATACCTTGGTAAAATATGTGCAAAATTTTATCCACCAAACACCTTGAGGAAAGTGCCATCTAGTGAGGCAAACCAATCTACTATCTTTGACACTGCTTCCATTGCCCCATGTGACATGCAAAGTGGTTCTTCCCCAAATATCAACTTGTACAACGGAATGAGGAAGTGATCAATCAAATTTTCCATTACTCCTTTATGGATGCGCTTCGAAAGAAGTTTATAGTATATGTGCACAACAGGCTCCCTCGGTGTCCAGCTCCAATTCATGCTAGGGAATGAATTGTGTGTGTAGATTGTATCGAGCAGATAGGAAGACATCTAAAATATAACTTTATTTCCCTTGGGGGGACTAAGGGCATTAGATACATGGATCCATAGTTGTTGAGCCAACAAGTCTGACCAGTTGAATGGTTTTTGTTTGTTCACAACCTGGTTCAATAAGAATGCACACCCTTCAGCGAAGGTCTCAGTGCTCTGCTAACCAAAGATTCTGCAACATAGAACTATCAAGAGATGATATGCCCTCTTAAGATATTTTGTCTTGTAGTCATTGGGGAGTGTCTGACAGAACTTTGTTGGATATTTCACCCAACTTTTAATAATATCCTTGGTTCTCAAGTAGATGGTGGCATCATAAAAGTAAGAATCTGTGAGCAATTTTAGCTTTGACAAATGGTACATGAGATGATAACATGGTTCTAGAAAAGAAGCAAGCCTTTATCCACTGGCATTGTTCATAGTCATTGTATTTGGATCTATATGAGAAACTATCTAGCTGACAATGTCTGCACATGGGGAAGTTAGATACTTGCATGCAACCTTATGTAACCCTCACTTCTATACATTGATATATACTTGCCATTCTTCACGGTCTGCTTCGAATATTCTTGCTGAGAATGCTTCATTCACTTTCTTCCATGTGATATTTGATTCTTTTTCTATGAACAATTAAGTATCTACAGATTTGATATGACTAAAGATAGTCATATCTTCTTATCCTCAATGTTTCTTTTTGTGGTATCCTCTTAAGTAGATCTCTTTAGTGCCATGATGCCAGTGACTCATCAAGAGAAGTGGTCAACAATTGCAATACCTATAGGAGGAAAATTCACTCATGGAAAAGACAAATTAGCTTTAGCAAATGGAGTCTCAAAGCAATATCATAGCAGCAACCAATGGAATGACCAGGAAAATTACATAATTTTTTAGGTGGAGGAAGGAGATTGGCTACCTAAAATGCACATTACATTGTGTCAGCAGCTTGTGGTGTAGCTTGAGGCTAGAGATTGTGCAATGCACAATTTAGCCTAGGAAAGCTGAGGTGGATAATGCACATTATGCAGTATCAGTGGCTAAGGGATGGGCTTGAGCCTTGGAAATATGCAATGTGCATTTGATCCAACTAGGTACTACACATTGTGCATTCTTAGAGACCAAGCATCAAGCTTGAGCCTTTCACTCATGCAATGACCATCTAGTCAAGGCAACTCTTGGCCAAGGGAAGGGACGATCTGCTCGAAAAGAGTGTGGGAAACAGGAAGATCTAAATGATGGTGAAAGTTAAATATTATATCTAACTAAGTATATATGTCTTAGTCTAAATAAAGTGCATAAGATCAACATGCAAAAGGAAAAATAAACATGCATGGAGAATCAACAAAACGGTGATCACTAATGGGAAAAAATAAGAAAACTGATGCAACACTTGTAAAAGGAAAACAACAAACTAAAACAACACTCTTACAAGATAATATAAATTAAAATTCCAAGAAACATGAAAATAAATAAGAAAAAGAATACTCACAGAAGGCAAACGACAAAAAGCGACAAGAGGCGACAAAAGCAAAACTCACCTGCAAAAGCGTCGCAAATTCCATCAAACACTCCTTGATCTCCTTGGGAATGCTAGAGTTCCATGATCAAATTTAGAAATGAGATCTAGGGGCATCCATTATATAGATGTAGACCTATTGGATTTTATGATGTGCATGCCTAAAATCAAGGAAAAAGGCACACTTGGTGGAAAGTTCCAAAATAAGTAAGTGTGCCACCTTCGGGAAACTAATTAATGACTCCTTATTTTCTAGGGATGTTTTTTTACTTTTTATTTCTTTTCTTTTTTCAGGAACTAGGCATGCACACTACCAAGAAGGATTTCACAGTTCCCAAGGACTGAGAAACTTCTTCACTCATAGCATTATGCAGGATCTGAGCTCAAGGAAGGCTTGTGCAGTGTATGGGCTGAAGATCGGGCTTCCATCCAATACTACATAGTTTCTAAGCTCAAGGCAAGCCTTCCATAGTGGATTTTGTAATTGATCTTAACAAGGCTAGCCTGACTTCCAAGATTGTGTAGTTTCTGGAGACAAGCCTTGCAATTTTGTAAGGTCAAGTCAAATATAGATTACGTTTTAAAGCTATCAAGCCCAGATCAACTCATCACAAGCACAACATGAAAAGACAAGTCTTGATAATAACATGAATTCTTCATGAAATTAAAATATAAGCTCATCTAGACAAAATGGTAGGCTCCAAAATCAAAGCATTGGAAAAATTTTGAAGGTTGGTTGTAGCACTTACAACACTTGGAGACACATTCGTAGAACTCCATATCTTTATATGGGTCTTATCTCATACAAAACAAGTCTAACTCTTCAAGAAGTATTTTTCAGTTCATTGATCATTGTAGCTTCTTCACTTACCTTGAGTTAAATATATAGTCCCTACAATTCTCTTCGTCGATGGCACATGTAACCAAACCAAGTCAAACTTAGTTGTTTTGATTAGGGATGAGGAGTATATAAATATATAAGTGAAAATAGATTGTTATATTTTTAGGTTTTATCTCTAGTGTTTCTCCACTACCACTAGGCCTGGAGAGTATCCCACCATAGTCACTTCAAGAAAAAAACATTTATCTGCTTCCAACAAACATGGAAAATACCCTGACGAAGTTACTTGCTTCACCTTCCTGTGCAGAAATCCTTTCTCTTCCTTCACTTTCTATTTTATTTTTTTCATTTTATTCATAGAAATGTACATTGACACTTATTCATTTCATGGGGTGGAAGAGGGATCCTAAATTATTGAGAGAAGAAGAGGTTTTCCCTTCAGAGAAGGATATTTATACACCTCTGACATACTTATTAAAGTTACCTCTTCTCCTTACTCTAATCGACTTAGTTGATAAGGAACTAAAAATTATAAGAGACTGATTAGATTAAGTGGTACTAGTTAAAGATTCAAGCATTATGATTCCACTGCACTTTTCTCCAAGAAAGAACATGTTTTCCATCAAAGTATCATTGACTAAAATATGCAAGATCAATGAAAAGAGAGTGTTATGCAACCAACTCACAAAGTAGAAGAAAAGAGAGATCAATGACTTCAAAATTAACCTCTTCAAGGGGGCAACCTCCTTTACATTAAATAAATGAACAATTCTTGGATGATTCAAATGAAAAACCCTCCTTTATATATATAGGGGTCTAAGGGGTCATAATATAATCAGATCCAACATAACAATAATAATGTATGGGCACAACAATAACAATATTGGGCTTCTATGGGGCATAATAATAACAATATGGGGACAACATGGGCACAAAAATAATAATACGAGGCTACACTGACAATAATAATAAGGGAATACACTAGTATTATAAGGACCTAACATGCTCCTCTCCTTCAAAAAAGTGTTTTCCTCAATGCTTGAGTAGTTTTGGATGCTTCTGTATAAAATTCTCATCATCCCATGTGGGATCTTCAATGGTAAGTTCTTCCACATGATGAGATACTTTGAAATTGATTAATTTCGTAGCTATTGATTTCTTATTTTTGACTGCCTCAGGTTCCAATATGATTTTGCCTTCCTCATCAAGTTCTAGCAATATTGTTTAAACTGGGAGTTTTTCACCTATAACCTTCTTTAAGCATGAAACATGGAAAACTAAGTACACTTGGGAAGATGCAAGAAGATCCAATTTGTATGCCATAGTACCAAACTTTTGTAACACCTTGTACAAAGCATAATACTTTGGTGATAATTTATTATCCTTCTTAGCTTTCTTGAGGGAAACTTTTTTGTATGGTTGTAGTCGTAGAAATACCCAATCACCTACATCAAAACTTATTTCATTGCGATCTGGATCGACTTGTTGTTTCATTCTATTTTGCACTAAAGTGGGGTTATCCTTTAAGAGTTGGAGAACTTGTTGTTGATGCTCAATGTGATATTCCACTGCTTGAGCCTTAGAATTTTCTTTTAAAGATGATGTGATGGATGATGGATGATATACATAAAGTGCCATAAATGGGGTCATTTTTGCTGCAGTATGGAAGGAAGTGTTATACCACCATTTAGCTAGAGGAAATCACTTGACCCGTTGTATTGTTTATCATATACAAAGCAATGGAGATATCCTTCCAAACGTTTGTTCACTATCCCATTCTTCCCAACAGATTGCATGATAAGATGATTTATGAGCTAACTGAGTACCCATACAAGAAAATAATTTTGTCAAAAAATTTCAAGTGAAAATGGGATCTCTGTTGCTTACAATAATCTTTGGGTTTCGATGTAGCTTTTGAATTGTTTCCATAAATGTAGTAGCAACTGTATTGGCTTTAAATGGATGTAATAATGCACAAAAGTGTGCATACTTGGTAAGTCTATAAACTACCACCATGATGACACTCTTTCCTTTGGACTTGGGTAAACTTGTGATAAAATCCATTGAAACCTCCTCCCAACATTGACTTGGAATGGATAAAGGTTGTAACAGGCTTAGGGTCTTAATTGTCTCAACTTTATTTTGTTGGCAAACCAAACATTCCACCACAAATGTTTGAATATTAGATTTAAGGCCATCCCAAAAAAAAACATGCTTAACCCTGTGGTAAGTTTTTAAAACTCTTGAGTGCCCTACTAAGGGAGAGGTGTGCAATTCTGGAAGAATCTTTTGTTTGAGTTGAGAATTCTTATAGAGGTATAAGCGATCTTTGTACCATAACAAATCACTTTTCCAGCTAAATGTATCAGATGTACTAGGATCTTGTTGTAACTTTTGAATGAGTGCCCACACTTCTTCGTCATTCTTCCATTCATCCCTTTCTTGATTTATCCAATCTGGTTGGAAAATAGAAATTGCACAAAGCAATGCTTCCACACCCTCATCCTTTCTTGAGAGTGCATCTGCAACAACATTTTTCTTCCCTTTTCTGTAGATGATTTCAAAGTCATAACCCAACATCTTTGTGACTCATTTTTTCTACTCTTCTAAAGATAATCTTTGTTCTAAAAAGTATTTAAGATTATCATGATCTGCTTTTACCTTGAAGTACCTTCCCATTAGGTAAGGTCACCATTTCTTAAGTGCATGTAGTATTTCCAACATTTCCTTCTCATAAATAGCTTTTTGTAAATACTTTCCTTTGATTGGACGACTTTCAAAAGAAATGGGTCTTTCTTGTTGCATTAAAGCAACACCAATTCCATTTCCTGAAGCATCACATTCCATAATAAAGGCTTTTGTGTAGTTTGGCGTAGATAATACTAGTTCTTGGCACATTTCCTCTTTAAGATGTTCAAAAGCCTTCGTTTCTTCTGGAGTCCAAGAAAATGCATCTTTCTTTAGTAATTTTGTTATAGTTTCTTCTATTCTCCCATAATTCTTAACAAACTTATCATAATACCCTATCAACCCAAGAAATCCTCGCAAATTCTTTATGAATGTGGGGATTTTCCATTCCTTAATGGCTTTAATTTTGCTAGGGTCTACCTTAACACCTTCATGAGATAAAATATGACCCAGATATTCCACCTCTTGTACTCCAAAGAAACATTTGGATGTTTTTGCATATATTTTCTTCTACTCCAATAGTTTGAGTACCCTATCAACATGTTGAACATGATCCTTCCAAGACTTCTTGTAGATTAGTATATCATCAAAAAATAGTATCAAAAGTTTTCTAAGGAAGGGTTTGAAAATGGAATTCATCAAACCTTGAAATGTAGAAGGTGCACTGGTAAGGCCAAAAGGCATGACCAAAAATTCATAAATGTTTTTTTTGGAACGTCTTCAATCTTCATTATGATTTGATGATATCGTGAACAAATATCCAACTTGGTGAAGTAAATTGCTCCATGCAATTCATCTAATAATTCATCAATGATAGGAATGGGAAATTTATCTTTAATAGTGAGCTTGTTGAGCTCCCTATAATCTGGACACATGCATGATGATCCATCCTTCTTGTGCACCAATAATACTAGAGCAGATAAAGAAATTTGACTAGGTTGAATTATACCAAGCTCTAGCATTTTTACAGCCATACGTTCAGTTTCACTCATTTGGCCATATGGATATCTGTAAGGCTTGATGTTTGGAGGAACAATTCCTGGAATCAAATGAATAGCATGATCATGATCACGAATAGGTGGGAAGAATTTAGGAGTCTCAAATACCTTGGAATGATAGTCCAAGACTTTTGGAGATCTGGAGAAATAGATGATTTTGATGTGGGAACCTCTAGTGAATATAATTGTGCAATTATGCCTTGATTTCCTTTCTTTAAAAGTTTTTTCATGTTGTTAAAGCTAATTATATTTCTTGGTTTCCCTGAAATACCCCTTAATTCAACTTCCTTTCCTTCCCAAAAAAATATCAAGAAGAGTTATTGAAAACTAAAAGCTATCGTACCCAAAGATTGTAGCCATTGGACTCCTAATACAACACCACCACCACCCACTAGAATGGAAATCATCGAACTATTCAATACATATTCTCCCATGGATAGCTTGATATTATGGAAATTTCTAGAACAATTAATGGTTCTTCCATTTGCAACCATTACTTGACACTTTGGTGTTGGATATAGGAAGCAATTCAGTTCCTTGGCTATCTTACAATGATTAAAATTATGGGTACTTCCTGGATCAATCAACACTATTACCTTTTTCTTCTTGATACGTCCTTCTATCTTGAGAGTTTGAGCAGTGGTAAATCCTACCAATTCATTACAAGATATGGTCGGATTTGTTTCTTCTTTATCTAGGGTTGTTTCTTGGTGTATATCCTCCTCTTTTGATGTTTCTCGTTCCTTTTTGTCCTCATCTTCACAATCTATGTAAAATAATTTCTTCTAAGCACACTTATGACCTTTAGTGTATTTTATATCACAACTATAACAAAACCCTTTTTCTATTTTTTCTTCCAATTTTTGAGGTGTCAACCTTGTAGGTTGTTGAAGGCTATGGATAGAAACACTTCCATATTTGTAGTTGTGAGTGGTAGGCTTCCTTGTTGCCATAATTTTTCTTTCAATTTTTCTTTCCAACCTAAATGCCTTCTCCAATGAATCGGGTTCCCAAAGGTGAACCTCATGTTGGATGTTATCCTTCGAAGTACCTATGAACACATCAACCTTATGCTCCTCTGGAATATCTTTCGCCCTTATATTCAATTTTTGGAAGTCCTCAATGTGCTCCACTGTTGTACCCTTTTGTTTGATATTTATCAATTGACTAAAGAAGGTGTTGCTTTTTCTATCCTCATAATGTGCTATCATTTCCTCCATAAAAATTGACCAAGTGACAATTTGCTTGTCATAGCAAAGCCATCGATACCAAACAAACTGATTGGGTTCCAAATATAAAGTTTCAATGCACACCTTTTGTGTGTTTTGCACATTATGGAGATCCAAATATTGCTCCATCTGTAGTATCCATGTTACGAGATCCTTGCCATCAAACTTCCTCATATCGATATTTGGAACATGGTGGGCCTCTAATCCAACATTAGATTCTATGAAATAATGATTAACATTTATTTTGTTCTCATCATGAGTTTCCTCTACTATGTTTTCGCTATTAGGAAACATTTCTTGTAGCAACTTTTCCAAACCTCCTTTCAAACCTTCCATGTATTTCCTCAAATCTTCAATATTTACTTCTAAACCATCCATCTTAGCTTCCACGCCATTCATCTTAGCTTCCACACCATTCATCTTAGCTTCCATGCCTTTCTTTAAACCATCCTTCTTAGCTTTTGTTACCTTTTGTGAGAGTGAAATTTGTTGCACTTGGTCTCGTAATTTTGATATATCATGTTGCATTTCTTCCTCTTCTTCATGAGTCATGCTAGATATTTGAGGTTGCTTACTAGGTGTTTCCATTTTATTTCTCTGGGGCATCAACTAATGATAATTATGCTTCATTTTTCCCTTTGAATCACTTCAAACTAATTTTTCAAACCACACTTATGCAAATTTTTAAAAATACTACACACCTTTTTTTCGCTTTGTAGGAACTCGATATTAAATATGTTATATCTCTGTAATTTTCGATCTTCAATGTCTGAAATTTTGTCCTATGATATCCCTCTATGTCCTCCTTCCAACCCCACAAGTATGATCAAGATTCGATTCTCCAAGGAAGAGTTATGTCAAATCCCCCACGATAACCTGATTATAGACTGGTTCCATAGAGTGAACTTGTACAAAGTTCCATGTGTCCCTTTTTCGACCTTAAGACCTTAATAAGATACAAAGAAAACTAAATTCCATCTGTTTTCTATAACATTTTACAAAATTTCAATCCAATACTCAGAGAGAAGGTTATGATGATTTTTCCAAGGTCACATTTTTGATATGTAGTTAAGGAGCCTCTAAAAACCCTGACTTCCATGGATCGTATCTCTGACAATATGTTATATACCTAGGGGGGTAATATGGGGTACTGAGGGAGGTACCCAAGGTAATAATGTAATAATGGGATGGGCC
>APFE031633233.1:289207-331571 GCA_000404065.3 Pinus taeda
CCCCAATGTACCCTCACATTTACTAAGGAGAAGACATGGTCCTCTCCATGTAATTACCTCTCACACTCCCCAATGTACCCTCACATTTACTTGGGAGAAGACATAGTCCTCTCCATCTTATTATCAACATATATATATATTCATTTTACATTCCCCAATGTATCCTCACATTTACTAAGGAGAAGACATGGTCCTCTCCATGTAATTACATCTCACATTCCCAAATGTACTTTTCAGATTTACTTGGGAGAAGACATGATCCTTTCCCATTAAATTCTCAATTTTATATTCATGTCACATTTCCAAATGTACTCCTAGCCTACTTGGGAGAAGAGAAATCAACTATAAGGATGGATGAGAACTTAATGACATTAATGAGAGGTGGTTGAGATGGAGAAGGGAAGGGGGAAGGAAGAGAGGGGGAGGTTTTTTGGGGGTCTTGCTTATGATTGTGGGGGTTGGTTGCGATTGTTTGGACTTGTTGTGTTTTGGAGACCTTAGGAACCTGTGGAGGTTTCTTGGGTTGTTGAGAGGAGGGAAGTATTGTTATCTTGGTTTGGATCTTTCATTGGACACACACACTACATCTGGTTAGACTTGGGCTCGGAGGGCTAGGTGTCCTGTGGAGGTTTCCTGGGCTAGGGATTATTTCCTAGTTGGTTGGGAGGTAAATCCAGTGGGTCCGTCAAGAGGAGCGTTCAGCAAGAGCAGCAGGACAAAGGTATCTCCATCAGCCACCAGTACAGGTATTTCCCCATAGAATACTCTTGTAAATTTTATCAGAATGAAATATTCTCCTTAGTTTATGCTGATTAGAATGAAATGATAAAATTGTATTTGTTTAAAAGTCATGTAACTAAGTAAGTTATCGCCTCTAAACGCATTTAAATTCAGAAGAAAGTAGATCTGCTAGCAGACCCTAGAGTAGGTCTCTTACAGCAAAGATAAATCAGAGACAGAAATGGACCCATCTATGCTCACAACATTCCTGGTAACATGTATGAAGTTACTATATGATATTAAGGTTGTGAAAGGGCTACAAGAGCTCATCAACAAATGTGTTGGGACTGCATCAGGAGAATTGTTTGTAGTCTGCAAGATAGGAAAACATAAGACAAGAATGGGGTGAGAAATGAGACTCACTGTGCAGATCATAGAATACAAAATGGATCAAGTCATCCTAGATTTGGAATTAAATGTGAATGTTCTACCAAAATAGACATGGGAGCGAATGGGGAGACCCGCACTGTAGTGGTATCCAATTCAACTAAGGATGGCGAACCAGTAGAAAATAATACCCATCGGGTGATTGAAGGGAATAACTATGGATATTGAAGGAGCGAGCATGCTGGCAGATTTCGAAGTGATAGAGTTTGTTTATGACTGCAATCCCTACCCCGCGCTCTTGGGAATTGACTGGACTACTAATATGAATGGGGTAATTAATATGAAGAATTGGAAAATGATATTTGAGAAGAAGTCACTACGCATAATTATACCCCTAGACCTTGTTGAAGGATCGTGCTATACAGAGTCAATCCGTGACTATGAGAGTGATGATGATTTGGACTACATCTACAAGATAACTGCGCAAGACCAAGACTAGGTGAATCCCACCATAGATGGGCAGATTACATGGGAGTGCGAGAGCTCCTGCACTTTGGATTCTGATGAAGAAACAGAATGATGGCAAAATTGGTTACATGAAGTAACTACGTTGAATTGCAATATGATGACTAGGTCATTTCCCTGCATGTCGACAGAGGTAAGAGATATGCCTACTTATGATGGTCTAAATGAGTTAGATACCTTCTTGGATACATTTGAAAGGGAGATGCCGAAAAATCAATGCTTCTAGGCCCTAGACTGAGTACTGCGCGTTACACCCACAAGATGGTGGGGTACGCAAAAAGGAAGTTTTGATGACTGGTGCGAATGTAGGAAATAATGTGAACATGATTTGGGAAGCCTAAGATGCCACTGAAAAACAAGTATTATGGGTAGGATGATCCGTGTGCACATCTGGACAAGTGGATGCCGGCCTATGGAGAAAAGCCCCAACATACACAGAGGCTCATGTACTCCGTGCTAAAATACCTGGTCAATAAGCATGTGTTGGGGGGATGAACTTACAGATGGCTCTTAATGTTGGGAAAACATTATACAGGAAGAGAAACCATGCAAAATATTCTATCCATAGAAGCATTCAACAAAGTAATGGAAACCACACTGACCAAGGTATGCAATGCGTAGCGAAGTGATTGGGATCTATGCATACATGCAGTGTTATGGGCTTATCGAATGACATGCAAGAAACTGATGGGACAAACACCCTGTAGGATGGTCTATGGAGTGAAAGCCATAATTCCTATGGAATACATCGTACCTAATCTGTGCATAGCAGAGCTCATAGGTATGACAGATCGTGAAGCCCTGGAGAGAGGCTCGCACAGTTGGATGAGCTCGAAGAAGAGAGATTTTTTGCTGGATTTCACCAGCAAGGTCCAAAAGCAATGTGAAAAGGCATGAAACAATCGACATATTAAGATTTACACCTTTAAGGTGAATGATTTGGTGTTGTTGTATGACAGTAAGTTTGATAAATTTCCAGGGAAATTCAAAATGCGCTAGTTAGGGTCGTATGTTATTAAGGCAATTACCAATGGTGGCACGGTACAGCTAGTAAAGTTAAATGGAGAACCCTTCCTAAGAAAGGTGAATGGAAGTCATCTGAAGCCATACGTAGGTGGCCCAGCCATCTGACCAGTCGACAAAAGCATAGTCTTAGCACTCTAGGTAGCTGAAAGGAGGTGCGAGACTATAAACTACTCTACCCGGGAGCTGCACGATGTCGGGACTCTGCGCAGTAGTGAAGTGTCTCAGGGTCCATGACAGTGCGAAGACAGCTACACTGGTGCACAGGTTTGCCAAAAAGTGACTATTACAGTCACTATTCACGATTTGATGCTTGGTTTCATATCAAATAGAGCAGGCAATTGGAATTTAAGGCGAACTTGATGGGCTAGATTCTTGAAAATCTATCTTAAATCTAGCATTAATGGACCAAATATGGGGGGAATGGTCGATTCAAATTTAAAAGGCATTATAAATTACAAGTGGTTGTCCAGCAAACAACACTTGACAATTTGAAAACTGAGTTGTTGCATGCTCAGGTATTCATGAACCGAGACTTATTTGATATTCGAAAAGTGAATTCATTGTTTGAGCAGCTACCAAAGACATTCAGAGAACTGTGGAATAACACTATGTCGGCACCCAAAGAAGCCATGGACACATGAGTCGTGACAGTTGAGGAAGCCGCACAAGAAATTGCGTAAGTAGAAGCCCCAGAAAGTGTTGGAATAGTCACTGAGATCCCTAAATCACCGCACACATTAATACATAAGAAGGATAAGCAGGCCATATTACTGGTGCACGTCTCGCCTAGAAATCCACTGAGGACTAAGCTCACATTGGAGGAAAACAAGAAGGCCATTAATTTGGAGACCAATGAGGAGGAAGAGTTTGAGGAAATCCTAGTGGAGGAGGAGGATGTAGAGATGGAAGTCGAAACCCAGGGTGCAGACCCTATCACCAGGCTACCAGAATATTTTCTTCCATGCAAGGGTAAAGCTAAGGTACCCAACGATATAGATTAGAGAAAGAGCTCTCTGTAAACTTCGTTTCTCCCAGATGATATTTTGTTTGAAAGAGCACAGTTGGGACGAGTTCCCATGTTGAAATTTGAAGATTGGGACCTCGCAGACCACGATAATTTCCCGCATTTAGCAATTGCGAAGCTAATGCACCAGAATATGGACGTGTTAGCTGGTATTAGTGAATTATAACTGCACAAATGGCTTAGAGGGGTAGAGAAACTAGGGTTGCTAAACCTACTCTGGGTGCTGCATTACCACCGCACCCCAGTTACTGTTTTTGTCATCAGGCAGCTTCTCTGCTTGGTTCATGATGGGTGTTTGTGGCTGGAGGAGCCCATCCCCATCACAGACCATCTGATTCACTAAATTACATGGCTACCTTGCTTAAGGGCAGATCCAATAAACATTTCAGAAGGAAAAAGTGATGATTTGGCCATGGAGAAGAAGAAGCAATGGTACACCATCTCCATCATCAACAACCCTGTAGTCAAGGTCGCAACATAGATATTGGAATGGAAGGTGATGTGGAAGTGTCACAGGGATGAGGTGCCTATGCCAGTGGTTGTACTAGTGGCGCAATACACAAAAGGGGTCTAGTTCAACTAAGAAAACTATCTATGTGGTGAGTTCCTTGTCAACTACCGCAAGGCACAGGAGTAGGGAAAAACATTTCATTATGCATGGCTCATATTGTCGATAGTACTGGTGGCATGGGAGTTGCTCGAAGATAGCCAGTTCCCATCAACCACACAGGACCTTCCAGAAGCAGTGAAGTATGCTTCGTTGTGGGCAACCAGGGATGCACAGAGGATAAGGGAGAGAAATATGTTCTGGATGCTAATGGATATGAACATCTAGATGGGGATCAATTGCAAGCCGCAGTTATCGCCCACTATCTACAATAGTTTATAGAACTTTATGGAGTTCAAAGTCAACTTCCACCATGTCTTCATTAGGGTGCGGAAGGACCCTATGAGGATGTGGCATGAGTTACCTTACTCAGTGACTGATGATGTAACTTTTGTTGTCCTTGAGCCTTAGCCGTCGGAGTGGTGCTCTCTAGCTGACTCCGCAGCAGAAGCAGAGAATTCCGCCACGTAGTGGAGGAAGTAAGAGACAAAACTGTAGATGGCGTAGTTGGTGAAAAAACACAGGAAAGAAGAAGCAGTGGCTAAGGCCTAGGCAACACACAATGTCGCGAAGTTGGCTGAGCAACATTAGAAAACAGTAGATGAGGAAAGCGAAGGATGGAAGTCACCTTTGCCTGAACCAGAGATAGACACAGAACAAAGTGGTGCAGACCCGTAGATGACATCCACCCAGCTAATATGTCTATGGCCACGAGAGCAGGTAGGGTTGTGAAAGAAAATGAAGGCCTTGAAGACTTTTTTCGACCCTATCACCCTTAGTGAAGGGGACTTACATGATATCAGAAAAATGATGAGGGATGTCACCATGAAGGCCCTCCAACAGTTTGAGGAGCAACACCAATTGGTATTGGGGGCTCTCCAGACACAAATACAAGAGTTGTAGGTGCACACTCCATAGGCTGGCACAATGTCCACCAGCCTTGCAATTGGCATTTCAGCTGCCGAGCAAATGCAGTGCACCAGGGTGACCAACAGAATAGTGCTACCAAATGGAGCACTCATTACTAAGAATGTGGCTGATAGGCTTATGGTCAGTAGTTTGAAATTGGTCGGATTAAACATGGTTGTGCTCCCTCGAGAGAAGCTCTATGTCTTGTAGGATGGAGTCACCAGAGAATTTTGGGCTAGGGAGAGCCGCGCTATACAAGTAATAGGTGAGCAGCACATCAGCATTGAACAATTGAGCCTGTAGCACAAGGAGGCCAAGGAGAAGAACGTACAAATAGTGCATGTTGTGGAGGAAACCTGCCAGATGGTCTCAGAGTTGGCCATCCAAGTAGAGGAACTAGTGGAGGCATGTGTACGTAACTTAGCCATAGGGGTGTGTGACACAAGAGTAGATATGGCCAGGGTTTAGCTGCAGCTGAACCATCAGATATCAGAGCTACAGTTGAAGGCTCAACCTTCAACTCCACCAGAGGTCAGAGAACAGTGTACCAGTGCGATCACAACAACAATGTCGGTGGTTTACAGTGCAGTGACAGATTGCATGAAGTTGTTTGAGCAGTCATTCGAGGTCCTCGGCTTCCTACAGGAGGAACCAAACATAGAATGCTTAGAGACAGAGGTGCATGAGCTATAGTAGAAGTATGACGAGGTAAAAGGGACCGCATAGAAAATTTCCCTTACATAGAGGCTTGCAAGGATGCAGCAGGCCAAGGCGCTCAAGGAGCAAGTGGATGCCACTCGGCATAGAGAGGCAGTTTTGAAAGTGTTCCTATAGCCATGGATTGATGAGGTGTATACAATTATAGAATCCATTGAAGCAAATATCGTACACCTGCAAGAAACTCAGGAAAGGATTCAGGGCAGCAATTTCGCAACAGTGGTCACCGAACAGTGCATGGAGGAAGTCCAACAAGTTGTTGCTCAGTGTGCTGCTGAACTTGTAGCAATTTAGACGGAGTTGGGAGTTCTTCACACTAAGATCTTTGCACCTATAGAGTGACTCAAGGGTGAGTCATGATGTTTGTGTTGCAGGCCTATTGGGCATGAGATCCCCCAAGGGATGTTTTGGGGCTTAGAGCCCAGATTTTGGTCCAAGTTTTTACTTCCAATGTAAAGACTCTGCGGAGTGCGTAGTTGTTAAAGAGTCATAGGGTTGTCCACCCTTATTTTGATAATGTAATGTTGGTTGTAGAATATCTACCCATGGTCCGCGGGCCATGGGATTGTATAAATAGAGTGAAGCTATAAGTAATTAAGGCAAGGAAATAATCAATCAAGGATGAAGAATTGAGTCATATCTAAAGTGTAAGTCTAAGTTTTGGGTCATAGCATAGGTAGAGCCTCTTCAGCTGAGTACACAAAGGCCTAGTAGTCTACAGTTGAGCCCGTGGATCCCTATAGCTGGGTGCGCAGGACGAGTCGAGTCTGTAATCATCTGGAAGTGTTAATAAAGAGAAGTTTTTATCATTTATGTATCTTCATTTCCTGTTTATGCATCTATTGTATTGGGTATGAATTTCACTTCTAATGCTTATATGTTGCACGAATGTGTATAACTATATTGGTTAAATGAACACAAGTTAGAATATCTATTTACGTGAAGATAATTAAGATTTGTCATAAAATAAGTAAGATACTTAGCATAGTTGGGGAAATAACACAGTGCACTGCCTTAGCAGTGTGAAAGGACTTCAGCCCCTGGTTAGGGCTACATGAAAGCTAATTGTAATGCTTTGCGAGGGTACTGAAGGGTGGAACAGAGCATGAAGAAACCTGTGCGAAGGCAGGTATAGTTGGACTAAACCAACATCACAACCATCTCAAGGGAGCGAAAACTTGGCTCCAGCATCCCCCCATACTGTTTCAGGTGAGACTTCAGTTCGCACTCCATGGGCTGATGTCAAAAGGGCTAGTAGTGTAGGGATTTGATTGGCTAAATAACTTTAAACCTGGGTTAGGCACCCATAAGCCAACACATTGATCTTATTTCAGTATTGTTGAAGTCTTTTTGGTCAAAAAGTGTGTTTGAATGCCTCTTTTGTTTACTCTCTAGCACCAGTAGAGTGTTGGTCTTGACACAATGCACTGTAGAGCAACCCTAGCTTAGAGACAATGCATTGCAATACATTGTCTCCCACTCAAGCCTAAATTGATCCCTCTTAGGCTAAAAAACTCACCTTCGGTTTGATTTTTCCAAAGTTACATCTGATTTTGTTTGCTGAAAGATCAATGTTTCTTATGGTTCTGAAATCAAGTTGTATTTCTCCTCCTAGCCCTAATTTGGCCTTGATTTTTTAGTGTTTCTTAAGTGATTTCTTTATCATTATCAATTCATTGTCAAAGTTACCTTATAATCAATTAGTCTTTTTTGAAAAACAAGTGTCATAAAGTCTTTGTCTCTTTGAAAATGAAATTGTCGTAAAGTCTTCATTTCTTGAGAAAAGTATTGAATGATTTTTTGTGCATTTAGTTTCCTTTTATTCATCTAAACATTAAGGGAAATGAAAATAAAAACATGCATTATGCATTTAGAGGTTTGTTTGTGCTTGTAGGAATAGTATAGGGAAATTTGCATTAGATGTGCTCTATGCTCTTTGTCAAATATCTAATTGCTCTATCCCTTACAAGCTACGGTTTTCATTGTTAATTGAATGAAAGAATGTTTCTCATGTTAGTTGCATTCTAGGAATTGAAAACATACATCATGTGGTGAACCTTGAAAGACAAACTCCTAAACAAGATCAACTTAAAATTTATCTCAATTAACCTAATGGAGCATTGTAACTTAACGCATAAAATTTAGAGGTTCTAAGCTAGAGACGTGTTTTAACATTCTAAAACATAGCAGTTGTTACTAATGGTCTGTGATACATTCCGAGTGTGATACCTCATTCCATGTATGTAAGTATATTGTAGCTCATCCACGTACTTTTAGGTATGTAGGGCAGTGTTATAGTACGAAAAGTATAAAGGAATGCTCTCACTATGCGGTTTCACATTAGCTAGTGCTGGCATGGATTGGGCCTCAACATACTTTCGGGTATATTTGGGAGGACTAAATTAGGTTCCTATCCATCCATAGGTAACCGATTCAGCCGCCTTGTATACTTTTATACACCAAAAAGAGCATTTAGGGAGATTTCTTGCACATATGTTAAGACCTTTCTTTACTGAGGTAGTATATTGCAGTTCATAGTTACTTGGTAATCCTTTTGCCTAGATTATCCCTCTTTTGTTTTTTTATGTTATTTTAATTAAAATAAAATTAATTGACTATGGATAACATCCTCCATGTCACTCCTTAGTTGATCTTAGGTTGATACATATGGAAACAACTTAGGATTCCACTGATCAAGGAATTCCTTTTGATGGGAATCCTAGTCCTTTTCCTCCTTTCGGAAATATTAGTGCTCCTTATATGGCTAGATTATCCCTTCCAAGATTTACCATTGGCTTGCTAGTATGGTTGTTGTCAACATCATTGGTTCAAAATTTTGTGATTTCTCCCTAATCGAGTATTCCTACAACTGGACAAAATCAACCTCCAGTTGATCCTAAAGTTCACCCTTTGCCTTCTTCATTAGATGTTTCTTCCTCCCCTTCTTCCTCTTCTCCTAGTGAAAGTATTGACACTAGTAACCAGGTGGATAACAATAGGAAGAAAGGAAAGAAGAAGAAGAAGAAGAAGAAAATCCAGCACAGGGGGAACCAAACAACCATTGCTTCAAATACAACTTCTAATGAGAAACCATCTGATAAGCCTCACAAAATTCAATATCCTTGCAAACTTTGTACATGAGACCATCTTCTTTGAAATTGTTCTAGTATTCCTCACATCTTAGAAGAATGGTCTACTCATTCACATCATCCTATGTCCTCAACTTCTGGAGATCATGCTAATGACCCACCATCAACTAGTGGTTGTAAAGTTCATGGAAAGAAGCGTAAAGTTAAGTTTCCCTGTAGTTTATGTGAAGGGAATCACCCCATTCACCTTTGTCCCTATCTGGATGAAGCCCAAAAAGTGTTGGATAACTGTCCTACTTCTCCGCAATGACTTTCATCTGGTTATAGGAGACTCTCTCTTAATCCTTCACTAGTTGATGAAGTAACTGACCCAAATCAACCATCGGTTAAACCCACTCTCTTTGAATGTGAATCCCATGAGTCTATACCCAACCAATCACAGGTTGAGGAAACAGTTGATCTGATTTCACCTTTAGTTAATCGTACCTTTCCCATAGAGAGTAAGTATGATACCACTCAGGTTCTTCTCAATTATTCATATTATAATGAGCTTGGAGGCAACCCTCCTGTTCCATCAAGACAGGAGGAAAATCCTCCCATTCTTTTAACTCAAGGGGGTAATTCTCCCATTCTTACAGTAACCCCTCTGGGTAGTCTGGTCATTTCCTTTAATTGGAATCAACTGGCAGGATGTTGTCTTCCTTCTTATGTGCCTTTCCAAATCATAGTACATGTTTATAATATGATTGTATCTAGCACTATTATAGATTAAGGTGCATCTATGAGTATCCTTTCCTCCACTGCTTGGCAAGTGCTTGGTTCACCGCCACTTGTGCCTGTCATCCAGAATCTGTTGGCTTTTAATAGAGGAACCAGTCAACCAGTAGGAATCCTTCCTCAGTTTCCTATTGCTTTGGGAGTGAAAATTGTTTATCTCAATGTGATGGTAGTCCAGGTCATTTAGATTACAATTTACTTCTTGGGCACGACTATGTTTATCACATGGGAGCTATTGTTTCAACACTCTTTCGAGCGATGTGTTTCCCGCATGAAGGAAGAATTGTCACCATTGGCCAACTTTCATTTCTCGGCCCAAATATGGCTTCCAGTCAACCATATTCCCTAAATGATCTTTTTATCCCAATGGTATCTTCCCCACCACAACTCAATTATGTGGCAACCCGTTTCATGCCTACATCAACTCACGATCAATAATGTGATGTTGTGCATTATGTACTAGGGGCATGGAACTAGATCTCTCTAATGGATTCCTTGCTATGTATTCCTTTCAAAGCTTTGTTCTCCAATCTAATGAGGACCTCTTGGAAGTCATGACCTCTTATGGGTTGTGATTAAGAAATATGAGGAATGTTATTTTACTGTGTCAACCTCATTAAAAAAATGAAACAACTCCATGAGCATAGTTCCTTGTCTTGTGTCAAGCTCATTAAAAAATGAAACAAGGAGTATGAGGATAGTTCCTCATCTTGTGCCAAGCTCATTAAAAATTGAAACAAAGGGTATGAGCATAGCTCCTTGTCTTGTGTCAATCTCATTAAAAAATGAAACAAGGAATATGAGGATAGTTCTTTTACTGTGTCAATCTCATTAAAAAATGAAATAGGTCCCAGAGCATAGTTCCTTGTCTTGTGTCAAGCTCATTAAAAAATGAAACAAGGAATATAAGTAGAGTTCCTTATCTTGTGTAAAGCTCACTAAAAAATGAAATAAGGTCCCCTCGATAAAATTTCCAATTTGAGTTTTGATTAGATCTCATAAAATCCTAGTCGAGTCTTCTGCTTGAGCTCATAAATGAACCTTCATTCCATCCACCTGATAGCCAAGTATTCTACTTAGGTGAATGTAATGAAGCTTGGGGGGCATGCACCTAGAATTGAGCCATCATGTTGGGGACATGTAAACCAATCTCAAGCATAGTTTTTCATTTCAAGCTTGTGTAAACATGAAACTAAATCAAAACATAGTTTTTTGTTTCAAGCTTGTGTAAAAATGAAACTAAATCCAAGCATAGTTTTTTGTTTCAAGCTTGTGTAAACATGAAATTGAATCCAAGCATAGTTCCCTATGGTCAAGCTTGTGTAAAAATGAACCCATCTCCATTTTAACCCTTGTGATTTCCATTCTATTAGCCTTTTCTGTTAGATGAGCCTTGGTTTTTCTCCTTCCATCATCATTATCTGCTTGGCCGATCATACGCTTTCACTTGGTTGTTTTACCATTTTTGAGGAACAGTTGGAATGAGTGGTCTTATTAGCTAGCCCCTTGACCATTACATGTTTTGAGAAGTTCCAACATCACCAAAACTAGTTGCTATCCTAGACACCACGCATTGCTCTAAGTGGAGTCCTCTTTAAGCTCTTTTCAGACTCTTGAAACATGAAAAGACTGTTAAGCACTTGTCCTTTTCAACTCATAAATGGAATGGAAATGACATCTACTAAGTATAAGTTTAACCCTTTTCTAGACTGAGACAGATTACTTACGAAAATGGAATACATTGATCAAACATGGTTAATAGGTTCTCTCTTGTATTATTTTACGCTTTTTCAGACTTGAGAGACAAGTTTACAAAAAAGAACTTGTGTTTTTTTCTTTTTGTTCCTTTTCAAACTCTCTAAACATGAAAAGGACCAAGTTCTCATTGTTGTTAAACTCATTAAAACATAAAATAGCGACAAACTTTTCCGTAATGACAAGACCTAGTTTCACCTTCGCTAGACTCGTTAAAACATCATATAGCGATGGATCATGTGAAGGGTGGAATTATACTACAAGCATATGTTATCCTCCTCAATCTTGTTAAAAAATAAAGAGGTACTGGTCAACGATGATTGGGGAAAATGGGAAGAGGGATAAATCACTTTATGGTAGCAAGTCGCTCTTGAACATGACACTTTCAATTCATCTCCGTGACTATTTGGGTTGGGTTATCTACTTGATGGTTATCATACCTATGGTCTATTAGACCATCTATTGGCTTGTTGGGGCGTGACCCAAGTTCATAATTGATTTAGCCAAACAAATCCCAAAACTACCGGCCCTTTCGGGAATAGTCCGTGGATTGCGGATTGAGGCCTCACTCGGGGTAGTATGGAATGATGTTGCAACTAGGTTTCTACACCCTAGGGATGTCTTGGTGAATTCTGGAAGGTTTGCGAACCGATTTTGCATGCTAGCACTACTCCACACAACTGTTTAACTTGCGTGTAGCTCTGTAAAGAGTGCGAAGATGTGTTGTCTAGATCCTTTATCCTTACTGTGTTATTATTATAGATCTTAACTTAATTTTGTGGGCCCAACATTCTTCATCAATTATCCAACATTCATAACAATTGCGCGCAATCATAAATTGTAAAGAGATGCATAATCATATAATAGAAGCATAAACACTATAGATCTACGAGAAGATGCACAATATTTCAAAATCAACTTATCTTTTATTAAACTTTTGTCCCATTACAATCCTAACTCCACCCTGCGCACTCAGCTGCAAGGGTCCGCACACACAGTTACGGACTCTACCGGCCTTTGAACACTCAGTTGCAAAACCTCTCCTTACTACTACAACCCAAGACCTGGACTTATAGACTAAGAACAAAATCCTTATTCAACAACCCATAATCCTAATGATTGAGACTCCACCCAAAAAACTAACTTCTACACTTAGAGCCTCACTCTATTTATACATTCACATGGTCTGCAGACCATGGGTAGGCTAACACACTCTACATTAAATTATAATATTTTAGGGTGGACAACCCTAGACTCTTGCACTTTGTGCCCACATTTTGTGGGGTCTTTACATTACATTGACCAAAACTCAGTTTTAAGCCTCAAAAATATTTTATGGGGGGTTGCGCTTCCCAACAAGCCCCCAACACAATTATCGTGACTCGTCCTGAGTCACTCAGCTGGTGTGGTGATCTTCGTATGAAGTCCATCTAGCAACTTCTGCGCTCTGCTGACGTCTGCTACACATTCCTCCATTGTTTGTTGTATCAATTGTGTGCGAATTTTTGATGCATCGTTGTTAGAGGCACCCTCTTGCTTTAGTGCATATGTCTCCTACATCTCAGCCAACTTCCCCTCGATCATGGCGGTGACTGTGAACACTTCCGCTAGCCAAGGCTAGATGCATGCTTTAACCCCTACTTCTTTCTAGCATGCGACATCCACCTGTTCCTTCAGAGCCTAGGCCTCCCTCATCTTGGCCAATCACTGAGTAAGGGAAACCATCTGCGAGGTCCCTTGGACATTGTCACAAGCCTGCTACAACTCTCACACTTCTGTCTCTAATTGTTGTAGCATTGGGTCTTCTTGGAGTGAAGTGAGCGTGAAGAGGGACTGATCCAACAATCTTGTGCAGTCTTATACAACATGCTTTGTCACTTCCAACCCAGATTGAATGGTGCGGTAGCATTTCTCTCTGACTTTCAGGGGTGTAGAGGGCCATGCCTTCAGTCGCAGCTCTGTGACCTACAAGTTTAGCTCCAACTGAACCTTCGCGGCCTCCTCCTAGGTCTTATGGACTCCAACTCCTAATTGGTGAATCTTTTCCACAGTGGGGAGTACCAATGGCATGGCCAACTCCAGTATGCTGCTACACGCCTCCTCCATGACCTATTCTAATCCCTGGTTTTGTGCAACTAGGTTTTTGTGCTGCAAGTTGAGCTATTCTAAATTTAACTTCTACTCACTCAAGACTTGGAGGGCATGGCCCTCCCTGGCACGAAGCTTAACAGTTACCCATCCTACAACTAGTATAGGGTTTCTCTGGGAAGGGCAGCCAAATTCAACCCCTAGCCTTGCATGTTACCTTCGCCTTCTGCTAAGACTGTGCCTTCTGGTAACACCAAAGTGTTTGTTGTGCGAGCGTGCAACATCTGCTCAGCTTTGGATGCACATTCCATAAGGTGCAGTGTAATCATTCCTGGGGGTCACACTTGGAATGCCTGCAATTGCGCTCTAAGTGCCCCAACACAGTTGTCTGCTCCATCATTAATTCTTCAAGAGCATCCTTAGTGACATCACAAACTGGTTTGCCACTATTAAGAAGGGCTCCCTCAGAGGTCTTCATTGCCTTTGGCTTTTTTCTTGTGGTTGGTTTCTCTTGGACGCGCGACCTGTTGGTTGGGTCGATTTTTTTTAATGGTCCATGCGTTCCTTTGTCTTAGCCTCCCCATGTATGTCCTATTCTATCGACATTTCCTTGCCTTCCTCAGACTCTTCAGTGGGCATGGTTATGGTTTGTGCCATCTGTGTTGTCACTGCTACCTCAGCCACCTTTTGCTGCATGACCACTTCCTGTTCCTGGCACTTTCTGTCCGCCAACTTCGCGATGCAAAACTTGGTTTCCTTCTTCCACTGCTATGCCACGATCTTTTCCAATTCTGCCAAGTCTAGAGCACGCCACTCTGGAGACCATGCCGCCATTACATCAAAAATTTCATCATCCATTGCAATGAATGGAAGCTTCACCCACATTCAATCTAGATCCTTCCGCTCCCAGATTTATAGATTATGTATATCTACCTTGAATTCTTTTGCACTTTGAAAACTGTTATATACTGTCGAGGACAAGCACTGCCTATGGTTGATCCATGTCCTAATGCTCACCTCCATGAACACCCAAAACACCTTGATCTCGTGAACCCTCTTCGTGTCTTTCATTGCGCAGAGCGAGGTGTACCTTGCAGCTTCAGGTAGGTTCCTCTCAATGGTAGGAAACTGGCTATCCTCCAGCAGCTCCCCTGCAACCAACATGATGGATAAGAGCAACCATGTGTACTGGAATGTCTTACCTTGTTCCTAGGCCTCCCTACAATTTTTCAAAAACTCATCGCAGAGAAACTGTGCCCAATTGAACTGGACCCCCTCTACACACTACTCTACCAATGCAATTACAGATGCTGGTACCTTATCTGAGTGGCATTTCCTCTTGAGCTTGACGGCCAATAGCTGGGTGGCTACGCACACCCCTTGGTCCTTGATGCTTGCTATTACATATCCTTGCTTCATCTTCTCCAGCTTATATTTGGCCTTCATAGCTTATGCGAGGGCCAAGTCGTTGCTCTTTCCTGCTATGGCTGCGAGATTGTTTCCTTTGATGGGCAGCCAAGAAATCCGATGAATTAAATCGGCCGTGATGGGAATTAGCTCCTCCAGCTAGAGATACCCATCATGTACTATACATAATAGCTACCGGATGACAAAAATTGTGATGGGTGAGCGGTGGTAGTTGGGTATCCACCGCAGATGGATTAACGCAGCCTTCTCCACACCGTGTAACCATTTCTGCTATAGTAATTTCTGCGCGGCCAACTGTGGGAACTTCTTGTTGTCCATGAGGTTCCAATCTTTGAACTTTATATTAGGTACCTGTCCTAGTGGCAGACCTTCAAACCTTATTTCATCTAGAAGAAGCGTGGTCTGGAGTTCACTCTTGGTGGCCTCCAGGTCCTTCGGTATCTTGGGTGTCCCTTTCCATGGGGGGATGTAGGGGGGTAACTTTATCACTAAAGGTAGTTGGGAAACATTCTCCACCTCATTGTCCTATGCTTCAATTTGGGTGATTAGGGCTTGCAAATCTTCCTCCTCCTCCTCTGTTCCAACGGTGATAACTTTTCCCTTTTCTGCCATTGGCAATTTACTAAATCATGGGTTCCGTGGTGATACTCGGAATGACCCCATTGTTTGCTTGTCTTTCTGTGGTCGCGGCATGTGTGGGGACTTTGGAATCTCTAGTGTAGCTGCTACCTCTACAAGCTCCTACTGGGTCACACGGGGCTCTAGGGTAACTTCCGTGAACCACACTCTGGTTCTCGCAGATGTCATCATTTCTACACTGGATCCATTCGATCGCATAAGCATTGATGGCAAGGTAGCTTGGTGCTCAATTTTCTATACTGGCTCAAATATTAAACAACCAAATGTTGCCTCGAGGCTAATCCAAGGGATTTTATAGTAACGTTTGAATTTGAATTTGACCATTCCATCCACTTCTGAGTCATTAATACCTTCTTGGTGGCAGATCGCCCCAAATCTAGCTCTTAATTCTTGTCTTAATGACCCACTGCCCGCTCCTTTCTACCTTAAATTGGACCTCTTGTCATGAACAATGACATCAACGGTCACCTCCCAGCCTACCCACATAGCAGCGCAGCTCCTCATGCTCGTTCGTGTCCCCGGTGACGTACTGGCCCTGCGCGAAACCTCCTTCTAGCACAGCTCTCCTGCAAACTCGTTTAGAGTCCTGCGCCTTCTTTCCACTGCTTGGAGCACTGAGACTGTGCTTCCTACATATAGTCAAGTGGTCATACCCCCAGTGCGAGGCTTCAATTTTCCTTCTAGCCCAGGCCATGAGCACCCTTCAAATACCCTTACATCCGTTAGTGCTTCATGTTCTTCTTTCTGTGGTATGCTCCCCTGTTTAGTAAGGTGCGGTCGCAGCCATGCTAGCAGGGTCACAACTCCTTCTAATGCAGTAGTAGGTCTAGCTAGACTTGGTCCCATCATGCTTAGTTTCTCACAGCCCGCCTACACGACTTTGGTTTCCAGTTCACTAATTTCTTTGTCCAATGTCATGCTTTTCTTCCACAATCATGCCCAATCTTCGTCGAGTTCACGAAGTTTCAAGCTCCCTCACTGAGTGGCTTCCTGTAACTGCCTAATTCCTTTACCTAGGTCCTCGCATCCTGTCCCAACTGTGGGAGCTATAGTTTGGGATTCTTCTCTGCTCTCCTGGTTTCATCTCTTCTTGCCAGTGTTGGGGTCATTTTCACTCTCTAGTTTTTGCCCATGGTCCTATAGGCCCATTGAACCATTGATACACGTAGGTCCCAATCAGTTTGTCTCACCTAGTGAACTTTGTTCATGGTTCTGCATAGCTTTTTGAATGCTCCATTGTGGAATATTTGTGGAGTGTGTCGCCTTCCCTATTGCCGCGTGGGGTTCTGATTTTTGATCTTTAGTCTGGGAAGTGCTTGCACAGCATATGTCTGCACCCATCGACACAAGTGGGTGCACAAACTACTTCATCCTAGCTACCCATCTTGTGTTCATCACTAGGGACTTCCAAATCGTAAGCGCATCTGTATTCTACATTCGCACCAATTTCCAATATTCTTCTAGTGTGTATTCCACCATCATGTGGGTTTTGCGTGCAACACCCATTCCAGCACACCATACCACTGTTGTTCTAGTACTACACTTTCAAATTTGTCTAAGAATTCATCCACTCCTATTACACCATCATATGTTGGCAGTTCCCTTACTTCAGTCATCATGCACTACAGTGATCTAATCATCATGTTGCAATTTAGCATTGTTACTTTGTGCAACCGGTTTTTCCAACATTCTATTTCTTCATCTAAATCTGAATTATAGGAACTGTCGTGCTCCCATGAGATTCTCCCATCTACTATCGGGTTCACCTAATCCTGGTCTCGCACCATTATCTAGTAAATGCAGTCCAGCTCATTGTCATTGTCATCATCATGCACAAGTTCAGTGTAGCGCGTTCCTTCGGCTGGATCTAATGGAACTACTACGCGTAGAGACTTTTTCTCAAATATCATCTTCTGCTTCTTCAGGTTGATGACTCCATTCATATCAGTGGCCCAGACTATTCCTACCAACGTGAGCTAAGGGTTGCTATCATCCACAATCTCTATTACCTCAAAGTTCGTCTGCGTGCTCGCACCTTTGATATCCACTATTACCCCTTACAACCTCCCCATGGACAAGACCTTTTGTTGGTTCACCATCTGTAATTGAATAGGGGACCACTGTAACATGGGCTTGCCCATGCGTTCCCATGTCTGCTTTGGTGACACATTCACCTCCGAACCTAGGTCTAGGATTACCTGATCCATTTCATATTTTCCAATCTGCACTGTCAATCTCATTTCCCTCTTGGTGTGCAATGTATGCTTTCCTAGTTTCTGGACTACGCGTGGTTCACCTGACCTTGCGCACCTAGTTATCAACTCCTGTAATCCTTTAACTTCCTTATTATCGTGTAGCAATTGTATACATGTCTTTAAAAAGGTAGTTAGCATAGAAGGATCCATTCTTGTCTCTCGTTGATCCTTACTACCTAAAGTAGAGGCCTCCGCAAAGCTCTTCTTAGCTTCCATAAACATCTCGTTTGAGCGTTCCAAGTCAAACTTAGGTTCCTTTGTAGGTGCCTTGCAAACCCATGTATCTCCCTTGGGTTGCTTCCCCTTGTTTTCCCCTGTATTCATGCCACTTCGAAGCACCATATTCACATTTGGGCCTTCTTCGCATGGTTCAGACCTCATCATTTGAATATTCTATGTCAAAGTAGGCTAAAGTACCCCTTTCTCGTGCATCTGTGTGATAAATGTAGGACAATCTACTACTTCATGATCGAATTGAGCATAGTATGAGCAAGATAGTCTCGTCGGGTTGGTACAATCATGAGCATAGTGCCCTAGTCCTCCACAATTGTAACAAATTAACTGTTTGCAGCCCCTTCCTGGCTCCATTCCTCCTCGGCCCTGAAATCTAGTGCGCACCATCCCCGTGGCTGGGTCGAGGCCTCACATTTCCATTTGCATTCTATATGTTTGGGTCCACTCCATCATTAACTCGTAGGTGCGACAAGTATGCTTGTCATGGCCCACCGATCTACAAAAATTGCAAAACAATTGTTGGGGAGTCTGTGTATACTTCTGTAACAAATGACAGTTGTCTGTCATGTGCTTTCTTCCTGACAGATCATGCACAAGAGCGTGGGTGCCGTACATGGCCCTGCCTGTGCCTCTGGTCTCAATGGCATTGGTCCCCCTCGTGCCAAGTAGTTCGTGAATACTGGACAGTGATCCTTGTCATGGCCCTAGGCTTTGCATTTTATGCACCACACTTCTTCGCATGCCTTTGGCCACGGCACCCTACCCTGCTTCAAAATCTACATCTCCAAGCATAGATTTTGTAGTTGCACATGGACTTGTTGGACTCCTAACCCTGGATCCTGTATCAGTGTTTCATTCAGCCTCATCGCCATTTCCAATGCTTCGACCTAGGTTGAAAGCTTCTGTTGTGACAATGCCGTCCTCATGGTGTCAAAGATGCCACAAACCACACATAATGTTGCACATCTGTTAGCATCATATTAGCCTCACAGATCATACTCTTCAGTCTCTAGTAGATATCCCAGGGGATCTCGCTTGGAAGCATCGTGATCTCTTTAAATTTGACGATTGACCATGTCTCTGATTTCGGCTGGCTAAATTCTCCATTCAACATATTCTGGATCTCCGCTATTCCTGCATTTGGGTGATTCTTTGAGTGCTTGATATACCATGTTAGTGAATGATCCTGTAGCGCACTTACCAATTTGGCCTTCTTAATGTTGTCATCCTTGACCCCTTGTGCTTCCCACACTTCTCTTACCACCAACCAGAACTGGTCTGGATCCTCATTCCCTACTCCTCTGAATATGGGTAACTTGATCGCACTCACCATGCTGAACTATGGGGGTGGAGGAGGTGGGGTGGGTGAAGATGGAGGTGAAGTAGGTGAAGCGGGTGATGGCATAAGTGGAGGTGATAACTGTGGAATACGTGGCCTTATCAAACTGACCGCACTTCTCAGAGAAACTCGAGCGCACTCTTCCTCACTCTATTATGAAGGTGAAATTAAGGGACTGTTTCCTAATCCTTTGATACCTTTGTAGATATTTCCATTTCGCGTCGTTCCAAATATCAATGTATTCGCATAACCCGCTTTTCACATAATAGCATCTTAATCCAAGTATTCAGGGAGTTGATGTACCTACCTCGCAGTCCCTTGGGAAAACATTGTTCTACTTTGCTATAGCTCACGGTCGTGTCTACTGCGAACTCAGTGATAAGTCCCCCTATTATCTGATCGAGCTAATGGTCCATAGCCCACACGATCTTATCTTTTGATGCCTCTAGTCTATGCACTAACTTCGGAGTCCACACTATCAATTGATCAAGCTTATGCCTTCCCTGGCTGTCGGTTAGCCTTGCGATCCAATCATATAGCTTTGACGAGAAGGGCACTAAGAAGATCTTGTGGATTTCTGTATATACATAGCGATCTAGCCACCTCTTCTCAGATATTTGCGGAGTTCTATTTTCTTGTGTCACGAACTCATGAAACTTATGATCCAACCACTCTTTAATTTCCTTCTTCATAGGATTCCAGTGTTCCAACATCAGACATCCCTTAGGAAGATCCCAGTCCTGGCAACGGAACCATTTGTTGGATTGTTGGGGCCTGACCCAGGTTCAGAAGTGATTTAGCCAAAAAAATCCTGAAACTACTAGCCCTTTCGACAACATTCCATGGAGCGCGGACTGAGGTCTCACCTGAGGTAGTATGGGAGGGTGCTAGAACAAGGCTTCTACACCCTAGGGATGTCTTTATGAAGTTTGGGAGGTTCACAAACCAATTTTGCATGCTAGCGTTGCTCTGTGCAACTGTCAGACCTTCACATAGCTCTGTAAAGAGCGCGAAGAGGCACTATCTAGATCCTTTATCTTTACTATGTTATTATTATAGATCTTCACTTAATTTTGTGGGCCCAATATTCTTCATCAATTATGCAACATTCATAACAAGTGCACACAATCATAAACTGTAAAGAGATGCATAAGAATATAACACTAGCATAAACACACAGATCTATGAGCAGATGCACAATATTTTAGAATCAACTTATCTTTTATTAAACTTCTATCTCGCTACAATTGCAAGTCCAACTTGTGCACTCAGCTGCAGGGGTCCATGCACACAGTTGCAGACTCTACTAGGCCTCTGCACACTCACCTGCAGAGCCTCTCCTTACTACTACAACCGAAGACCTAGACTTATAGACTTAGAATGAAATCCTTATTCAACAACCCATAATCCTAATGATCAAGACTCCATCCAAAAACTGACTTCTACACTTAGAGCCTCACTCTATTTATACATTCCCATGGTCCGTGAAGCATGGGCAGGCCATCACACTTTATATTAAATTACAATATTTTAGGGTGGCAAACCATAGACTCTTGCACTCCGCGCCCACATTTTGCGAGGTCTTTACATTACATTGACCAAAAATCATCTTTAAGCCTCAAAAATCTGTTATGGGGGGATCTACTGCCCAAGACCATCCATCACTTTGGTTTTGGGTCAATGCTTCTAATTCAATCAGTGCCACTAACATGTTCAAGAGAAATCATGTAGTAAACTCCATCCTTTGCAATACTCATAAACCTTCATTTTCATGACCACCATTCCTTAACCTTGTGTCATCATCCACATTCTATCTTCAAAATCATTACATTCGTTTCATGTCATTGATGGGGGATACATCAAGGAACTCCTCTGAAGAGTCACTTCTTATCGACATCAACACATTATCCAAGAAGTTTACTTAGAAACACCCTTCTAGTACCTTGAGGCTTACATAAATCAATGGCAAGTTTCTCACTTCTAGTGATAGGTTGACATCACTGGCCTTTGACCGAAATAATTTGCATGGTGTTTGACACTAAAACATGTATTCACACCATGCAGAATGTACTACAGTACCTTGAGAATCATTATCATTATTGGTGATTTCTATCATGTCCGTTAACGAATTACATGATTGGCTGGTAATCAAATTGTGTCTTCCTATGTTAGACTTCAGATCACATTTTCACACTGTTAGACTCGTACTTGAGTGAACAATTGGACGAGATAGAATACCCCAGATCTAGTTTCATCCATCCAGGCTGCAATTTTAGAAGACTACTAAATCATTTGTATGATGGATTTACACAGATGGTCATCCTATCATGGGTCTATATCTGTAGACAACTATCTATGTACATGTAATGAAAAGTTTATATGCTAAGTATGGGTATGCCTTCCCTTAGAAATTCATGAAAACAATCAAAATATCATGATATTATGTATTGTAATTGATGCAAGTCACCATCTGCTTTAAATCCTCTCCGTCACATCGTAAAGCATATCACTCGACATTATCATTTTCGGCTTCATGATTTAGGGGGAAACTATTACATGTCTATTTGGGTACATCACTCCTGACCTTCAGATTAGTACAATTACGGCTCATCAAACCCTAATTCAATTGTTACATGCCCTAGATAAGTTATCTCATTGAATGCTTCCTTCCATGAAAGTTTCCTGGCCTGAAGCCTTGCTGAAATGCCTCCTTGGGACACCAGCATAGCCTTGGTCAGGGGTAACTTCACTACAGAGTAGGCAGGCCCATTCAGGCCTACACTGTAGTGCACTTAGGCCCTCTTTGACCTGTGCTAGCGAGATTGAGCAAAATTTTCATAGGGTTCTAGGAATTTCCTTGATTCTAGATCATTCTAGAAGGATCCCATCTCTTATGTCCTCCTATGAGCTCGAAATTGGATAGGCTAAGGATCCATTAACCTCTTATTCTCTCATCCCTTGCTCCATGGAAACTAACTCCAAGTTTGGAAGGCCATTCAATACTCTCATTTATGGAAAAACCACCTCCATTTCCTATAAATTGAGCACTTATCATAGTGATCAAGGGGGCTAGAATCTGAAGTTTGTAAGGAAATTATAATGGTTTGAGAATTGAGTTCATGCCAAGTAATGTTATGCTCCTAGATTAGTGTTATTGTGATGTGGTGAGGGTTGGACTAAAGCTGGAGGAGTGGCACAGGATCAAACTGTATTGGGTGAAACTCTTCCTTCTACATTAATAAAGTATTTATTCATTTTCTCATATTCTTGTTCATATCTATGATGATTATGTGTTTCAATGTCTTCGATTCCATTGGTTTATAGTAGGTAGATTGTGTATGATTTAATCATTTGTTGTTTCTATTTTTGTTGATACGGGTACAAATTGAGTGAGTTTAGTTCAAATGGGAGTGACAAGAGCAATTCAAAGGGGATTAAGGAAGTGAAAGACTACAAGTAAGTTCCTTCATTTCATCTATCTACTATAGGAAAAGGTTAAACTACTTTATTTCTGTTGTTCTAGGTGTAGCTACCCACCTAGGGAAAATGTGTTTATCTGTAGATGCAAATTCCATATAACAATAGGGACCTAACAAAGAGGGAATAAACAAATAACCAAGTTTTGACAGTAGCACAACTTCCTCTTGAACTTCACCATGCTTGCTTCGAAAATCAAACACAGTCTCATGTAGAAGCTATCCTACAACTCGAAATAAATGAATAGAGAGGGGAAGAAATTAAATAAAAGAAAACGAAATAAAGAAAACAAAAAAGTACCTATAGTCCTAATCTAACCGAGAACAGGCTAGACTTACGTAAAATGAAACTTTTCATGTAACCACCAATGCATTGGCTAACCTCTGTTGGCGAGGGAATATATATCAATAAATATATTCAAAAATAACAACATAAGAAAGTTAAAATGATGCACGCGATAACATTCGAAGTTTGAAAATATACGTTGAAAAATGTGCGATAAAAAAACATGCAAAGCATTCTGTAGATGCATTATGGTGTCCGAATGCACTGCGAAAAAATGACAAGCAAGAAAAATATTTCTAACTTCAAAAATTTGTGAACATAAATAAAGAAGATAACTTGTGTTTCACAACAGAGCTCATGATGTATGATGCCTCTAGTGATTGAGCTACGGGATCATGTAAAACATATGGAGGATGTGAAGATTATGGAACAGATTGATTTTCAATTTGTGGGATGGAATGATGATGATCCTTGAAAGATACAACATTATCCTAATCATGATTGGAATTGGCCTCAAAACTGTTAGAACCTAACATAACCATTAGTGCAAGATAGAGTGCCTCGATATCTTGTAGGAGTTCTGAAGCATTAAAAGGCAGATCATCAAAAATTGGTGGCTTAGAAAGATCAACTACAGAAAAATGAGAGTCGTGACTAGTTGAATTAGTGAAAATATTGTTACATACATGATAAAAAATTTCAAGATATCAAAAATAGAGGCATCCTCATGATCTAATGAATCATAAAGAGGGGAATATTGAACAAAAGAAATTTTAGACTCAGTTTCTTCATAATCATCAGATGATGTATTGGAGAGACCAAGAAGAGAACATTTTTCCTCTCTGGGTTCAGATGTAAAAATGACATTCCATGAGTTCTGAGATTGAAAAAGATATCATCATCAAAAACTAATTCTTTGGAAGATTAAACAAGAATGGCATAATTGTGGAAAATTTCAGGATAATGAGGGAGAGGTGTGGAAGGATAAAACCAAATCTTCATCGCAGTTTCTTGTTCAAAAATAGACTCCCACGCATAGTCATTGCAAATGATATTGCGTGTTTTCTGCTTAACACTAACTCCATCCTGAGCTTGATCCTCATGAACATCAAAATAAACAATTGAAATAGGTGAAACAAATAACTCACAATCAAGAGGAGTAAAGGAACCAATGGATGGAGGACAAGGACATAGAACATCACCAAAAACATCATATTCATAGTCCAAACTTGTGCTAAAATACTAAGTATATGGGTTGGGAGAAGATTGTGGTAAATCAATGGATGAAATCTAAAGTTATACCACCTCAACATTTAGAAATGGAGTTGTTTGATAAGGATAAGTTGAAGTGTCACTTGGAACAACAACTTCGTTGAGTTCATCACAAATTTATGAGCTCCATAACCGAGGTATGTTGGGAGACTTTCAAAGGATTCATATTTTTTTTTATTCATCGAAATATGAAAAAGAAATTTGAAATTCTCTTTCATTAAATTCCAATCGATATTATCTTTAGAAAAATCAAAACAAAAATTAATGAAGCAATCATGAAAATCATTAAGAGATTAATAAGGTGTTTTTCGCAATCGGATGACTTTCTTGGGAAACAAATTTGTAATCATACCTATCAAAGTCACAGTAAATCTCCTCGACAAGATGTTCAAAAGAGTGTATGGAAGCGACTGGACATGTGTAACAGCATTCCTTCACGTGCGCTTCGAACATGAGGATGAAAAACCTGCACACAGTATCCTCACAGTGAATATTATGTTTGGTGCAAAACTCAAAAAAATGAGTAGTGTGCTTGAGAATGGTTGTTCCACCTTTGCCATTGAATTTCAAATTTCATAACTAATTTATTATTTGCATGGGTACTTTCAAATTTGCGGTTCTAGAAAAACATGTCAAGGTTAAGATTTGGAAACAATCCATTAAAGATATGGAAAGTTCAAATGGACTTCATCAGCTCAGATTGTCATTTGGCCCTCCTTCTAGTGCCAGAAATGTTGATGGTGTTGGACCCACCAACATTCAATGGGTCCCCCCAATATGAAGTCCCAATTATAAATCACACTATTTGGTATAGGTTCCCCATCCGAAATATGGCTCGATTGTCGAAGCATGGGGTTTTAATGATGTTCCTTTGCTGTAATAACACATAGAGTGATGTAATCGTGATTTGGGGAAACAATTTTGTAACTCTACAAAGGGAAAGTGAAATGTATGAAAGGTTCTAACACGTGAGGGGAAAATGAGTGAGACCCTTAGAAGCTTGTAATAGTATGCAGCTTGAAAGGAACACATGAGCATTAAGACACCACGAGTTAGCCTACAAAATACTTCACAAATTAACCATGATGAAATTAAACAATAGCACACATTAAACACGATTCATACTAATGCAAATGAAATAGTTCATAAGAATTAGCTAAGTGAAATAACATATTGAAAACATAACAAGAATAGTCCTACTATATTCACAACATATGCATGAAAATGTGTCGGATTTGAGATTTTATTAAAGTGAAAGTTCCAAGCATACATATACCATTGACGAAGCACTAGTCCCAAGAGTGCAACATGAAGTCTACACCTACTCCTCTAAAGAAAGATACTCCTTCTATGCTACAGAGAAGCCAAGGCTCTCAACAAACTCCCAAGCTCCTGATTCTAAGCTAAACACATAGCCAAAATCTTGGCTTCCAAAAATCCCTTTACATGAGTTATTAGGGTACATTTATAACAAAAGGGTTGACTATTCACTTCCCCTTGTGACTCTTGGACTTCCGTCATGACTCAACTTCTTTACAAGATGAATCTTTAACTTCTTCACAACATGACTCTTAACATTCCATAATTGACACTTAGAGTTCTGCTTACAAATTAATTACAAAAGAAAATTATAATATACTCATACCCATAGAGAACAAAATTGGGTAGAACCAACTAGACAACCTAATAATACAAAATAGTTAAGCTTGGGTTTGGATAAAGTCCAACTCAACAACTTCCACTTGATTTTTCTCTGTCACATAGTGCTGCCAAGCCTTATACTATGCGATGACATCCCCAAACTATGTGATGGTCTTAGGCTAGAAGTGAAATCTAGCCTCCATGGCATCTGAGTACACTAATTTGGAACAAGTCTATGTTTTGTTCTTGAGTAGGAGAAACATTGTAAATATTTAGACAGGGCCACCAATGTACTTCTACATATTCTGTCTATTTACTTCAAGATCTTGCCTGATGGCAATTTGTCTCAACTACTCCAAGTATTCTTCAATCTCCTTCCTGACTTGATTCCTATGTTTTATCTTAGTGAGTGAGCCAAGTAATGAGATCTCATGCAATTTCAACAAGAAGTCCAAGTCATTGTACGATCGTTCATATGAGGCTTGAGTGTTGGAAATGAATAAGGAGATTTGTTTGTTATTTTGAATGAGCATATGAACCTTTTCTTTCTCCAACTCTGCCTTTTACCTTGTCTTCTTTCCCAATTCAAGCAGTGCCCCTTTATATTGCATTGACCATTCACGCATGACATCAACCCATGGAAGTGGAAATATTACTTATGCATAGTAACGAGCTCCTCATAAATATTTTTCATGGTCTCTCCTAATGTTGATACTTCATCGAGCATCACTGCCTTCAGTTCTTCCTGATAGACCTATGAGGGTGCTACATTTTGTAATTCCTCTCAGAGTTGTTCAACCTCTTGCCTAGTAGCCTACAAGTTCTTTTCCAACTGTTTCTTCTCGGCCAACAAATAGTTCTTGTTTGACTTTGTAGCACCTGCGAATGACAAGTTAGCTTCAGAAATCACACCTATATTTCTTCTGGAGTCTATCACAATCACCCTTTATCTTATTTTTGCAAGAGATGTGAGGTCGTCCGGGAAATGTTTCTTCCTTGATTTTATAATATTTTTCTAAAGCTTGTCATAAGTCAGATTGTACGTGTCCATAACTGAACCATCATCAAGCAGAACAATTTCCTCTTCCTCACTTGGAGCTTTCTCTTTTGGATGAGGAGGAGACTAAATAGTGACCTATTATGTACTTGGCATTAGGTCAACATCTTCATTTTATGGCTCTTGTTCCACCTACATCTCTTGGATCTTGATCAACTCCTAAATCCCTTGAGTGAGCTCGTTGTCCTACATTTGCTTGTTCTCCTCCTATAGCTCTTGGTTCTATTATTTTTCTTTGTCTTATCCTTGTGTGTATTCTTCTTCTTCTAACCTTCAACTTTCCTGTTCTAATCTCTTCGACTCTCATTCTTCCTTCTACTTTTGTTCTGCTTCTTGCATCCTTTGTTACCTCTTCTTCTCTGCTTCTATGGCCACTTTAAGTATGACTAGATCATCTTTCATCTTGTGGCTTCACTTTTCCACTGAACTATGCAAAACATTCCTCTTTCCCTTCTCGCGCACTAGGTTGCACCCTTCTGCTAGTACTTCCTCTAGAGTGATTTATTTCTATGGAGTAACCTATGATGTGCCATCCCAACTGACTAGCTCATGGGACTTTGAGTCATTATAAATATTCTTCCATGCTTCCCCCTCTGGTCTCTAAAAGCTCTCGGTTAGCCACTGATAATGAATTCTTACATAGTGGTCTTTTCAAACATTCCTCAGATCCTACAAGTTGAATTCCAAACAAATGAATGCTAATTTCTATATTTCCTTCCCTTCAGTGTTTTCAACTTTGAGATTCTTCATTTTGTACAATCTAATCGACATACATAGAGTAGGCCAGGGTTATTTCTTCTTTCTGTGTAAAGTTGTTGACAACCCTTTGGAGAGATGGTACACAACTTCTTGCATGAATAGTTTATCAGTGGAATACCTTGGTAAAATATGCAAAGACTTGTATCTGCCAAACACCATGAGGAAACTGCCATCCAGTGAGGCAAACCAATTTGTTATCTTTGAAATTGCTTCCATTTCCCCAGATGACATGCAAGATGGCTCTTCCTCAAATATCAACTTGTACAATAGAATGAGGAATTGCTCAGTCATATTTTCCATTACTCCTTTATGGATGCACTCTGAAATTAGTTTGTAGTATATGTGCATGGCGAGCTCCCTTGGTGTCCAAGTTGAATTCATGCCAAGGAATTAATTATGTGCACAGATTCCATCCAGTAGATACAAAAACATGTAAAATCTATCTTTCTTTCCCTTGGGGGGACTGAGGGAATTATATAAATGGATATGCAGCTATTGACCCAACAAGTTTGACCATTTGAATGGTTTTCCTTCATTCACAACATGGTTTAGTAAGAATTCCCACCCTTTAAAGAAGGTCTCAGTGCTCTGCTAACCATAGATTCTGTAACATAGAACTATCAAGAGTTCATAGGCCCTCCTGAGAGATTTTATCTGATAGGTGTTGGTGGGTGTCTGACAAAACTTTGTTGGCTCTTTCACAAAGCTTTTAACAATATCCTTGGTGTTGTGTAGGGGTCCCCTAGGTCTAAGTTTTTTTTGAGTTAGGTAAAGACTTTACATTTTCAGGAGCGAAGCATGATTAGCGTAGGATTATAAGAGTAAAAGGGGCTTTAGGGAGGGACAAAGCCCCCTCATTTGTAATGGCATGGGATTATTTAGAGTATTTTGAGCTCTGCCATGTTTTCCGGACAACGGTATTGTAAGCGAAAAAAATATATATATAAAGGGATGTCATAGCAAGTCAGAGGTAATCAATTCATGAGATGATATGCTTTTGAGTTTATAATTAGAAGATATTTCTCTATTTGGGTGAAGGGGAAGGCTCATGCATATGTGTGCATAGAGACCTTGGTAAGTTTGTAGCTGTCTGTACAGGCCCCTGCAGCTGTGCACAAACCCCTAGAACTGTGTGTAGGGTTAGAAAGATTGTATTTGTGAAGACTTAACTTAATAAAGAAGAATTTTTAGATAGATCTATGTATTTTCTTATGTCCACATAGTTTTTTTGTTTAGCATGTTTATGATTTGTTTTTATATATTTCTTATGTAATTGCATCACAAAGTTTCAAATAGTGTTTTATATGCTTAATAATACATGTTAGACTTGTTACATGCAGCTCACAAGTCTGTTTAGTAGGAAAATGCCTTACAACTATAACAATAAGGTTAGTGGTTCATGAAGGTTGGATTAATCCCTAAACTAATAGAAACCTTACAGCCACACTGCATAACTCCTCGAGATGAAGAAACCTAGTTCTAGCATCCTACAATACTACCTCGAGTGAGACTGCGGTCTACGCTGCGCACATTGTTGCCTAAATGGACAGTAGTATACGGTTTTTTGGTTAGTGTAGCTAACTCTTAACCTCAGTCTAAGCCCCTGAAGCCAGCAAATGGTTTCATTGCAGCACCATTGGTCCCCATTGAGGGGGACTTTGACAAAATTGGTGACAATATTTGAGCTATGAAAGAGGAGATATGGGGGGAATATTGAAAATCAATACATGGCAATATTGAAAAAGGTCTAGCAGCGCCTTAAAGAATTGCAGTTTTGGACCAATGTGAACCATGCGAGCATGGTTCAGGTGAGCATGAATCAAGCGAGCACGGTTCCTTCGGTAACAGAGCTTGCCATAGACCTCTAGGCAGTATATTTATCAAAAGGATCACTAAATGTTGAGACTACGAAAGAAAGGGAGAGCATAAAAAAAATAAAGAATCTGAGCATCAATCTTGCGGTGCTCCTCCTTTATAATTTGCATGAACTACATCAAGGCATCTAGATGAGATCAAGGTACAGGAGAAGCAAGCTCTGTTGGTCATCAACAGAGTCAAAATAAAAAAACTAATAGATGTTCAAGGAAAAGAATAAAGTGATGAAATATCGTGAGGAGGTAACTGTGCGTAGCCAACAACTCGAAGAGGCCATCACCAAAGTATGCAGTGAACTTCTAGAGCTTCAGATCCCAACTGAGGCAACTTCAACAGAATAACTTCATAAACTAGAAGCAGTAGTCAGAGAATCAAAGGAAGAGGTGGGCAAGGTAAGATTTGATATACAGATGCAGATTATATTACTTCAGATGAAGCTACAGCCTACAACACCACCAGAATTTTAAGAGAAGCTGAAGTTGTTGTTGAGCCTCATAGTTGCCTCTTTTTGACACCCTTTTCCACCTATTTTATTCTCCTTTGACCATCATAATCAATCAATGGGCATCACATCACAGGATTTATGGCACGGAAAGTATATAATTGTCTTGTATTTCATAAGTTTATAATGTTCTTTATTATTAATCTAATATTTTCTTTAGCTACCAAATTGGGATGATTCTGTAGCTAATGTTTGATTTTACAGCCAAGTCCATGGTTTGATAGGTTCCAAGGTGTCAACTAGATAGAGAAACATATGGAAAGGTGGTGATCAATGCATTCAGTGATTCCCTCCTACCTTCATGAACCAGACTGATAAAAGAAGCTTACAGTTACGTGGTCAAGGATAAATTCAACTCTGTCAGCTATAACAGGTGAGCGAGGAATGAAATATACACGTCACAATTTTCTTTGATAATAGAAAATCATGAGCGAATTTTGTTATGATATATTTTCATTGTTAACTTTAACATTCTATTAGAAAGGATAGACATAGAGCTCTAAACATTTAATGATATGGGATTTATAAAATAATTTGCAGTAGACGCAAATACAATGATTTTTTATAAGTGAAAGTGAAGACTTAAAAATCTATTTTTAATATTCTGTTTATGATGAACATTTTTGTTTCCATGCATTGTTGATTGTTTGATTGATGGCCTGATTACCTACTTCTCATAGAGGGCCCCCTCGAGCAGTAAGGATTCTTTTTCATTTTCAATAGATAGAATTTATGTATAATTTCATAAGCTTTATGTTCTGCTCAATTCAGTAGATGCATTTTTAATTTCTTTCAGATTCAAATTATGATTTTTTTACTAATAATCTCTTTTACTTATAGATGCACATGAATTAAGCTTAACAACAGTGATAACAACGATATGATTTATTCTTAGACAGTACTTTACTTGCCTTATAAAACAGAGGATTTCTTTGCAGAATTAGATGTCTCATTTCAAACACGTGTGATTTATAATTCAACCAAGTGTGGATGTAGTTAAGCAGAGATTCAATCTATTTTGGTTTTTTATGCAAAAGTATTATATTGATAGGTGAGTTGACTCTTACAAAGTATATTTCAGATATATAGCATAGTGTGTGTGTTTTATGAAGTGAATTTCATTTATAATAAGTGTGGCATTGATTTACTTATATGCAAAGCTGTGAGATTTTCATTTGAAGCAGTGTGAAATTTTTCATAAGTAGTCTTCGGTAAAAGAGTGTGATCATTTTATTTTCTAGGAATAATTTATTTGCTCATGTGCATTTCAATAACTTAATTTAGAATTTATATTTCAATAATTCAGCTTAATTTAGAATTGGTGTGAATAACCAATACTTCTAATATATATAATACACTTACACTTCATCATCTTACTAGCCCAAGATGATAATTTATGCAAGTAATTAAGGTTAATTAAATTACAAAACATTTTGGCATCGTTGCTAGGGAAGTGTAAACGTAAGTCTTTTCTAGAGGTAGATTTGTAGGTGGAGGTAAATTTTTAATTCCAACATCATCGCTCACCCCACCACGACCTTGTAGTACCACACCACCCACTCAAACTCATATTCCATCCTTTGCAGGCAAAAATAAACTTCCTGAGGTATTAGATCTGAAATCCAACCTAGAGATTCACCAACCTCATTAGCGGAAGTAGTAATAGAAGAAGAAGATCCTCCATCCCCAACAAAAGGAGTATTTTTCCAATCTTCAACTGGAGAAAGGCTTCTGGGACAAGAGCTAGAGATTCCTAGTGAAAAAGAAGAGGAAGAAACTTATTTTAACTTACCATTGATAGAAGAACCATAACCAGAAGAGATAGAAGAAGAATTAGAAAACCCAATTTTGGAACCCTATATTAGTTCTGAAGAATATGCAATGGTTGGAGAAGGGGAAGGAGAGGTACATAATGTTAATGGTGAAAAACCTAGGATTGGAGGAGGAAGAGGAGGAAATAGAGGAGGAAGAGGTGGAAGAGGTGGAGGAAGAGGGAGAGGAGGTAGAGGAGAAACAAAACCCTTTGAATTTCCTATCCTTGATGAAGATACATTTTGTCCTGAAGATGAGTCTAGGTTCAGACTCGAAACGTCGACTAAAAAACATGAGCACTGTGGAAAATCCGAACTCTTTTCAAAGATACACCAAGTACAATGAAAAACACCTCACCCTCCAACCTTCCAAATTTTCATGAATTAAGAAGTTAGGATTCTGAAACATTTCCCATTAAGTTTGAAGTTTTGTGTAGATCTTATGATTACTTTATTGACAATCAAAAGTTGAAATTGTTTCCAAAAACTCTTAAGGATGTAGCATTAAAATGGTTCATGGGCTTAGGAGTACATTCTATAAGAACATGAGAATAAATGAAAACTACATTCTTAGATAAATATAAGGATTATTGTATGCCCCATAATCTTAAAGATAAATTCTTTAAAATGATGCAGAAAGAAGATGAAAATATTGAAGATTTCATTGAAATATTTTCTTACAATGTTAAAAGGGCTAAAATGCATGAACTAAATGAAGAAACTTTGAAATCTCTCTTATTAAAATCCACCAGAAAGGAGTGAATTGATCTTCTCAATTTTGTCGGTAAGGGAGATATTTCTTAGCTATCATTTGGAGAAATTTGTGAGTTATGCATACACATTTCAGGAGGTAAGGTAAGTACTAGGAAAAATCCAAGAGATCCTCTCATGTCTATGATTAATAATTCTGCAGCTTGGAATGTAATTTGGCATGAATTAGGCAATTTTCTTGACAATTTTAAAACCAACATTTTGGGAATTCTTAGTGAACTAATAGATTCCCTTAAAGTAAAAAACAAGAAAAATGTTGAAAATGCTCTGAGAGAATGTCCTCTTGACTTAAAATGTGTAGTAATCTATGTTATATATGTTGAAAATCATGATACAAAAGAATGTGTTGGCATTATGATACAGGTGTTGTCCATGATGGCAACTCACTCAGATGAAATATCATAGTGCAACAGGTCAACAACAAATAATTACAGATCAGACTCCAAATAATGAAGAAAGAGAGGTAGACATAGGTTAACCTTGTCCAAGTTGCATACACACGTAGGTTTACTAAACAAAAGGAGCGTATATGTACACACACATGTTCATAGAATTGGAAAACCAAAAGTTTTTGGTCCAAGGTATTTGACCCAAGGTAATTGGTCTAAGGTATTTGGTCCAAGGTATTGGTCCTAAGTAGTTTTGGTCCATGGTATTTAGAAAGACATAAAACTATAAAAGGAGGAGAAGATCATTAGGCCAGATGTTGCAGGGATTTGAATATCTTATGAAATGTTGGAGCATATATGTAGGTTAATGAACTTCTAATGGTTTTCTTGATATTATCTAAGGATTCACCTATATGGCTGATGAAGGTTGATGGACTGGGATCATAAAGGCTTAAGAGTATTATAAATATGTGGTTTGATCTTGAACAATCTAGATATGAATACTGATGCATGTTTTATTCTATAAATGTGATGACCTGGGTATGACTGAAGTCTTGAATAGTTGTGATGTTTTAAGTTAGCATTTACAGATATGTACGCAGGTTCAATTTAGTAAAAGAGCGTATACACGCTGGTTCAACATATCAAAGTAGCGTATACATCATAAATTTGAATTTGCAAATCTGTACACTGGTTCCCTTTGGTAAAAGTGTGTATACAGACTGGTTTGACACATGGAAGTAGCGTATACCTTATGAAGTATGATTTCTAAAAGTTTCGATTGTCTATGTTTGCTGTTGCAAAGTTCTGGGTTCTGCTTTGTGTTCTAGTGACTGTATCCTGGTGACAGTGTTCTGAATGATTAGATTGATTGATTGTGATTTGTTTCAGTGATGATGGGTTTTCAAGTGATTGATTGATTCAGTTGTGGTTGATTCAGAAAGTGATGATTGAGTTTCAGTGATTGGTTGATGTAGATGTATTTGATGGTTGTATTGTAGTTATGATTTTTCGAGTTTCAATGTTGTTGATGGGTCCAGTATGAAAATTGGATGAAATGTGGCCTTCAAATTGTGGTGTTGTGTTCCAAAAGTATCCAATCTACAAATTCATGAAACGTGGTCCCTGGTGGAAGAGTGGATTTTTTTGTAGGCTGGAACCTATGTACTGGTAAACATATGGGCTAGTACAAGAGTTAGGGTGTTGTAGCTCCATTCCAGTAGTAGTTGGAGAATGAGAGAAGGTTGTAGCCTTCTGCAGGTGGGTTCCTCCATATTGGTATGAGTCTGTACTAGTACAAGATTGTAAACAGATTTTCTTATTATTAAAAAGAAGACAGAGATGATAGCAGTAGGTGGTTTTCACCCACATTGGGTTTCGACCTTATATCTTGGTGCTCATGTGTGTTGCTTACGTGTCATGCTTTAGTCTGCTTTTATGGAACTGTCTAATAAATCTCTTATATACTAGTTCAAGCTCAATACATGATAAATTGTCTAAATCAAAAGTTCTTTGCATATACACTGGTTGCTTTAAGTACAGTCGCGTGTACATGCTAGTTCGCTTCACTGAAGTAGCATATATAAATCTGTTTGGGAAATAAAATAATAGATCTGATAATACTAATTCGCTCCCGTCTCAGTATTGTTTCCAACAATTGGTATCATAGCAGGTCCTTCAAAAGAAGCTTGATTGCTTGAAGGGAGATCCATCATCATGAGTAATCAAGAAAGCGTGGGATCCATCAAACTGCCAATCTTTGATGGGAGCAATTTTTTTTATTCGAAAATAAGAACCACAACCTATCTACAATCACTTGAAATAGATGTCTGGGAAATTGTGGAAGGAGGATATACATTTCCAACAATAATTCCTATAAATATGGCAGGTAAAAAGCAATATGAAACCAATGCCAAAGTTGTCAATACTTTATTGGGAAATCTGTCAGAATCATAGTTTGTCAAAGTCATGCTTCTCAAATCAGGCAAAGAAATATGGGATAAAATCATTCTGAACTACGAAGGAGACTCTCAGGTAAAACATGCTAAGCTTCAAACTCTCAAAATTCAGTATGAAACTCTTAAGATGCACAGTGATGAAAGTATAGCTAGTTACTTCTTACGTATATATGAGGTTGTTAATTGTATGAAGAATCTAGGAGAAGAAATAAAGGAAGTTACCTTAGTTGAGAAATTTTTGAGATCTTTGTCTGCTAAATTTGAATCAAAAGTGTCTACCATAGAAGAAAAATAGGATCTACAGACTATCACTATGACATAGCTTCGTGGAATCTTAACTACCTTTGAGATGAGAAACAGAGGACCATCAGATATGAGAGAAGCCACATTTAATGCTTCAACAAAAGGAAAGGAAGAACACAATGAATAAGGACATATTTCATAAGAATAAGACGAGGTAAACTTTGTCAAGAAGCTTCAACAGGGTTCCAGAAGATTTAGAGGTGAGATACCCTTCAAATGCTTTGCCTGTGGCAAAGTCGGTAATTATTCTACCAAATGTCCTCATAAAGATAAATATGAAAAAGGGAAGGAATATGCAAAATGGAATAGAAAACAAGTTGTAAATAAAATGAGTTACTATACTCATGAAGACAGCGATGGTTTATCAAATAGTGATGAAGATGAAAATAGTAATGATTATAGACTTCTAATGGCTTATGAAGATGATAATTTTTGGGGTGCTTTAGAAGAGGATGACCTTCATGAAGAAATCTCTAAACTCAAAATCTATTTAGAATAAAAGAATATGATTATAGATACCTTGACATACCAACTTGCTAGAAAAGAAAAACACAATGAAAAACTAGAATGCAAAATTGTGGGTCTGAGAAAGGATCTTGAGAAAACAAAATCTCTCAATCCTAGATTTGCTAAAGGATTAGAAACTTTAAATGAAATTATAAAAGTACAACATTCTCCTCTGATAAAGACAAGTCTTGGATATACTGAAGAAGCATCTTAATCACAGAAGCTGTCAACCTCCACTAAAAGCTATCTTGATGCAGCAAATACCAGTGAATAGTATGACAATCATCAGCAAAGGCATAAATTTGATCATCAGGTAAATCATACTCACTTTACTCCAAGGATGAATAGAAGCCACAACCAACTGTAGGAAAACCATACTCAATTTTCTCCAAAGATGAATATCAATAGAAACTACAATTACCAGTTCAATAGATATGATAGTCACAGGAACTTCTTTAGTAGGCAATGCTTTTCATGTCATAATTTTGGGCACAAATTTGCTCAATGCATTGCTTACAAAACCATCATGAATATAGAAGCAAAAAACCACAGGAATGTAACAGGGATCAAGGGAAGTTCCTATAAAAAAATTTCACCTCTAGAAAATGTAATAGACTGCTCAATCTGTAACAAATTTGGTCATGAAGAATCTTAATGCAGGAGAAAAATACGGCAAACAACTCAAAAGAAGTAAATGCCATTAAATCCCAATATATGGAGAAGGAAAGAATCTCAATCAAAAAGATGTGGTATAGCCTTGTATGCAAAAGGACAAGAAAATTAGTGGTACATCGATAGTGGATGCTCCAAACACATGACAGGTGACAAAGAAAAACTTCACTCATATAATGCCTTAGAAAAAGAAAAGAATGTCTCATTTGGAAATGAATCTCCTGCTATCATAAAAGGTAAAGGTTCTGTTTTCTTGAAAGGAAAGGTTAAAGCTGGAAATGTTATGTATGTAGATGGTTTAAAGCATAACCTATTAAGTGTCAGTCAAATGTGTGATCAAGGAAATGAAGTGGTGTTTCAATCAAATGGATGTGTTGTTTGTGAACTTGATACAGGAGAGACCATGATCAAAGGTACAAGAACTCCAAACAATTTATACATACTCAAGGGAGGAAAACAATAGTGCTATCTAAGCAAAAATGATGAAAACTGGTTGTGGCATGGAAGATTGGGACATCTAAGCTTTTCTCAAATAAGAAAAGTGTGCAAATTCAAGGTTGTTCATGATCTTCCAAATATCAACATCCCTAAAAATGCAATATGCAAACCATGTCAAATCGGTAAGAAAACCAAATCTCAGTTCTTTGAAAAAGAAGGGTCATCTAGTAAGCCTCTTGAACTTGTCCATACTAATTTATATGGACCATCAAGGAAAAAGTCATCTCGTGGAGAAGAATACTTTATTTTTTTGATTGATGATTTTTCCAAAATGTGTTGGATAGGTATTCTAAAGCATAAAGATGAAGCATTTGAAAAGTTTCAAGCCTTCAAAGCTTTGGTTGAAAATGAATCAGATCAAAAATTCAAATGCCTTAGATCTGATCGAGGAGGGGAATTTACCTCAGATGAATTCTTTGACTTTTGTGAACAACATGGAATAAAAAGGCAATTCTCCACTGCAAGGAATCCTCAGCAAAATGGAGTGGTAGAAAGAATGAATAGAACTATTCAACAAATGGATCAAGCTATGCTAGATGAATCTGGAACTCTTGCAACGTTCTAGGGTGAAGTTGCATTCACCACTATAACTATTCTCAACCAAGAAAATGTTTAGGTAAATAACACTCAAACTCCACATGAACTTTGGTTTGGTAAGACTCCTACTATAAAATACTTTAAAGATTTTGGAAGCAGATGTTATATCAAAAGGAATGATGAAAAACTTGGTAAGTTTGAGCCCAGATGAAGGTATTATTTGTGGTTACTCTTCCCAAAGTAAAGGATATAAATGTTATAATAAAAGACTTGGGAAAATTGTTGAAAGTATTGATGTTGTAGTTGATGAAGCATGCAAAAATCTAAAACAGATAAAACCAGAATATTATAACTATGAAGAAGATGGGGATTATTTAACCACATCAAATCACAATGATATTGAAGAAGAAACCAATGAAGCATTAGAAGAAGAGATAACATTAGAAGAAAAGACTCCGTCCAGGTATGTTCAGAAAAATCATCCAGAAACTCAAATTTTAAGGGAAAAAGAGGTAGGTGTACAGACAAGAAAAACTATTATAGAAACCTCAAGATATCTAGCATTACTATCCTCCACCGAACCTCAAAATTTAAATGAAGCATGCGAAGATGAATGTTGGGTCAAGGCCATGAATGAAGAACTTCAGAAAATTGAAAAGAATAATACTTGAGAATTAGTTCCTAGACCTCATGATAAAAGTATTATAGCAACTAAATGGATATTTAAGAAGAAGCTAAATGAAAATGGAGAAGTCATTAGAAACAAGGCCATACTTGTTTGTAAATGGTATACTCAACAAGAAGGTATAGATTTTGAAGAAAATTTTGCACTTGTTGCTAGACTTGAAGCCATAAGAATATTTCTTGCTCTTTCTAGCTTTCAGAAATTCAAAGTATACCAAATGGATGTAAAATCTGCTTTCCTTAATGGAGATTTAGAGGAAGAAGTTTATATTGAACAACCAGAAGGATTCATTCTTGGAAATGATGCAAAACTTGTATGCAGACTCAAAAGGGCTCTCTATGGTCTGAAACAGGCTCCAAGCGCCTGGTATTACAACCTTGACAAATATCTACACCAACAAGGTTTTACAAAAGGTTCAACAGATAACAATCTATATACAAAGATTGAAACTGATAAATTGCTAATTATTGTTGTTTATGTTGATGATATCATCTTTGGTAGAAATGAAGAATCCATGAGTCAGAACTTTGCTTTAGTAATGCAACAAGAATTTGAAATGTCCTTTCTTGGTGAACTTACCTATTTTCTTGGTCTACAAGTTCAACAGAATAAAGATGGTATTTTTCTTTCACAAACCAAACATCTCAAACAGATCTTGAAAAGGTATGGCATGGAAGATTCTAAACATGTATGTACCCCAATGGTAACAGGATGTAGTCTCAGCTCAAATGATGAATCAGTAGCAGTACATCAACCAACATATAGATCCATGACTGGCAGTTTGCTTTATCTAACAGGTACCTGACCTGACATCATGCATGCAATAGGGATAGTTGAAATATTCCAAGAAAATCCAAAGGAATCACACCTTCAGCTAGTCAAAAGAATTTTCAAATATCTTCAAGGAACTCAGAACTTTAGTTTATGGTATCCTAGAGATACAGATCTTACTCATCATGCATATACAGATGCAGATTGGGTAGGAAGTGTTGATGACAGAAAAAGCACTAGTGGTGGTGCATTCTATATGGGTTCCAGGTTACTGTCTTGGTTCAATAAGAAATAAAGTTCAATTGCTTTATCTACAACTGAAGTAGAATATGTGGTTTCTCCATCTTGTTGCACACAACAACTTTGGATGATGCAAACCTTGCAAGACATTCAGACCACATGTACTCCACCCATCTCCATTCTATGTGATAATACAAGTGCCATTAGTATTTCAAAGAATTCAGTCATGCACTCTATGACCAAGCACATACCCATCAAATACCATTTTCTACGTGTGCAAGTGCTTGAACAAAAGGTCAAATTGGAGTATGTTCCGTCCAAAGAACAAGTTGCTGATATATTCACTAAACCACTACCTAAGGAGACATTTGTTGGCTTGTTGGGGCTTGACCCATGATTGGAAGAGTTATTAGCCAAACAAATCCCACACTACTGGCCCTTTCAGCAATAGTACGTGGAGCACGGACTGAAGTCTCACCCGAGGAAGTATGGGAGGGTGCTAGAACCAGGTTTTCGCACCCTTGGGATGTCTTGATGTGGTCTGGATGGGTCGCAAACTGATCTGTGGCCTCGCACCACTCTACATTGTTGTCAGGCTTTCATGTAGATCCACACTATTGCGTTTTATTATTAATGAGTTTATTACAGATCTGATCTCCTTCCTACAGTCTTTAAGCAAGCATTTAAAAATACTAACCAATGCATGCAACCATGAATAAGCATAAATTAAAAACATAAGCAAACATATATATTCGCGATAAAACACACAACTAAATTAGAAACTCTTATTTTTATTTATCTTCTGTCAATACAACTAGATCCTCCTGTGCACTCAGCTACAGGGGTCTACGTACACAGCTGCGGACTCTACCAGGCCTATGCGCACATAGCTGCAAAGCCTCTATCTATCTACTAACACCCTTGACTCAAACTTACAGATGCAGAGACAATATTGCCTTCATACACCCATAACATTCAAGATCAAAACCCAAAACTGACTTCTAACCTTAGAGCCTTGCTCTATTTATACATTTTGATGGCCTGCAGACCATGGGCAAGTCGACTCAGTTTCTATTTTCTTACATTATTTTCAAGCAAACAACCCTTTGACTTGACTCATTACAATTCACGCCTCGCACATTTCGCAGAACTTTTACCATAATTTTACACAAAATTATGGACTTCAAGCCCCAAAACCGTTATGCGGGGGATCTGCTGCCCAACAAGCCCCCAACACAATCATAGTGAGTCATCCCGAGTCACTCAGCTGGTGTGGCAATCTTCACGCGAGGGTCATTCAATAACTCCTGCGCTTTGCTTACACTTGCAACAAAATCTTCTGCCATCCACTGTACCTATTGCACGCGAGCCACTGATGCATTAGTATTAGTTTTAGTTGCTTGTGCGGGTTCATATACTGCCTGCATGTGTGCTAACTTTCCCTCGATGTTGGTGGAAACTATGAACGCCTCAGCAAGCCAAGGTTGGATGCATTCTTTAATCACTGCTTCCTTCTGCCGAGTGGCATCAACTTGTGTATTGAGAACTTGGGCCTCCCTTATTTTGGTCAATCGCTATGTGATGGAGACCATTTGCGCAGTCCCCCTAACTTAGTCATAAGCCTGTTGTAACTCTCGCGCTTCTGTCTCTACCTGCTATAGCATTGGGTCTTCTTAGAGGGATGTGAGCATAAGGAGGGACTCATCCAACTATGTTGAGCAATCTTGGATAGCATGCTCTATCACCTTCAATCTTGCTTGAATTTCATCGTGGCACTGCTCTCGAACTTCCAGGGGTGCAGGTAGTTGTGCCTTCAGCCTTAGCTCTGCAATTTGTAAATTTAATTACCACCGAGCTTTCACGGCCTCCTCTTAGGATGTATGGAATCCTGCGGCCAGGTGATGAATCTTGTCAGCTATTGGAAGTTTCATTGGCACATCCAACTCTGGTACCTTGCTACATACCTCTGCCATCTCCTGTTCCAATTCCTTGTTGTTGCAACCATGTCATCACGCTGTAGACTAACCTGCTCTGGATTTGCTTTGTGCTTCATTAAGATTTGGAGGGCACAGCCTTTCCTAGCATGGAGCTCAGCGGTTACCCCATCCTGCAATTGGTATAGGGTCTCTCTAGGAAGGGCAGTCAAATTCAGCCCCCAATCCCTTATGTCACCTTCAACTTCTGCTATGACGGCTAGGGAAAATTTTAAGAACCCCCCCTAAATTTATAAGTATAATAAATGGGTGAATCTCCGTGGTATATAGGAAAAATGGAAGGCGATTTTATCAATAATATAATATGTATATATAATTTTTTGGCGAATCTCTCACCAAGCATGGGGAATATTTTACTCGATTATAAAATCTTGTAAGATCTTGGTATTACCATGGGTTATCATAAACCTGGAGCTTAAAAATTACTATTAGTAATTTATGAAAATTAATTAAATTAATAGTTGATTTTTATTTTATTTTTTCTTTTAACCAAGCTAAAATGTTTAACATACATTAAATTACAACATCCATTTTTACTCTTGATCCACCAATCCCCGAGAGGGATCAAATATTTTTTCACTCTATGCTAGTTTGCATATCAGGATATTTGATACCTCTTGGGGTTAGTAGATCCAGAGTAAAGATGGATCTATGCTGGTTTAATTCCCCCATTTAAATAGGCTACATTCCAGGTGAATACCATGGGTCAATACCATGTGCCACTTTTATTTTTATTAATACTAATATTTGGGTTAATAATGTATTTTTGCATGCTATTAATAACAATCTAGTCCATGGTATTTGTCCCATAGTATTTTGCCCATAGGTTTCACCTAAATAT
>APFE031633233.1:350619-443073 GCA_000404065.3 Pinus taeda
GAAAAGATTGCCGAGCGATTGGCCTCTCCGGCTCGTTAAAGTCATCGGAAGTGCTATCCCTCCTCTAGATTTTAATCTTTTTGGATTTGAGGGATTATTACACAAAAAGATCGAGTGCTTGTCTTATTCGGCTCGTTAAAACTATTGAAAATTCATCCCTCTTGTATTATTTTATGCTTTCTTGGACTTAAGGGATTACATGACAAAAAAGAATCATTGGAGTCTCCTTTCCATTCCTTTCAGAATCTCTAAAATTGAAAGGGACCGAGTTATCTTTGTCATTAAACTCATTAAAATAAAATAGCGACAAACTCGTCTGAATGGACGAGAATGCGTTTCACTGTCGCTAGGCTCGCTAAAATATAGTGACAGGTTTGCCCGAAGGGCGGATTATAGAACAAGCATATGTTATCCTCCTCAAGCTTGACAAAAACAAAGAGGTACTGGTCAGCAATGACTGGGGAAAATTGGGAAGAAAACCTGAAAAACTTTATTGGTAGAAAGTTGCTCTTGAACATGACACTTTCCTTCTGCATCCATGTCGGGTTAGGTTGTTCCGTTCACTGGTCATCACCATTGGTCCATCACACCATCCATCTTTGGGGTTAACGCTACCAATCCATCGTCAGTGTCGCCGATATGTTCAAGAGAAGTCATTCAGACAATTTGCCTGCGTCTCACCCACTGCAATACATTCATGCTCCATTCCTTCATGACTGCCACCCTGAACCTTGTATCATCAGATTGTTTTCACCTCCAAAATCATTTGCTTCATTCCATGTCGTTGATGTGGGATTCATTAAGGCCCTCTTGTGACAGGTCACTTCTTGTTGACATCAGCTCATTATCCAAGAAGTTGACTTAGGAACAACCCTTTCAGTACTTTGAAGCTTGCATGCCTCAATGGCAAGTTTCTCACATTCGGTGACAGGTTTACATCAATGGCCTTCGACTGAGAGATTTTACATGGTGTTCAACACCAAGTCCTTTTTCACACCACGTGAATTGTACTATAGTACCTTGATGGTCATTGTCATTATTGGTGATTCCTCTCACGCCTGTTAACAACTTACATGATTGGCTGGTAATCAGGCGATGTCTTTCCATGTTCGACGCCAGAACATTTTTCACATGGATCGACTTGTACTCCAAGTGAAGATTGAATGAGTTTTGAAGATCCCGAATCTAGTTTCATCCATCCGGGCTGCGATATATTCAGGAATATAAAGGCATCAAATGTACATCATTGTCGAACAGATGATCATCCAAATCAAAGGATGATGAGTCTGAATCATCAGTCTACCACACAGACGGTTATTTGTCCTATGTACAAGAAAAATGAATTTATAAAGCTAAGCATGGGAATTCCCACCTCAGCTAGATCATGAAAAAATGTTGTCAAGATAATGTATTGTATTGTATCTTATTACAGGTCGCCTCTCAGCTCGAAAAAACTTCCGATCCTCATGGTAAAGCATTTCACCCGACATCAAAAAGATTAACGACCTCATGCTTTAGGGGGAAACTATTATAGACATTTTTGGGCACTTCAACCCCAATCATAAATGTCCATAAACTAAGGGCTCCTATGTCCCTAAAAGTGTTGCTTCACTGCCTAAAGGAACAAGGTCAGCTGATTACATCATCTCCCAGAAGTTCTCGACTAAAAACTGCTTAGAAATGGTCAAAACTGGACCATACTAAAAATCCAGTGAAGAGGGTGTGATGCATATCACTTTCCCAGTGTACAGGGTGTGATGCATACTGAATGGCCTCTCTGTAGGGTGCGATGGACGGGAATGGACAAATGGCGGGGACAAACTGCGAGGTGGAAGATCATGGAATCTTCCAGAAGCTTCCCCTCTGACACTTGCCTCTCTATTTTCGACCAGGGATGAGTAAAAGATCATCATTCTCCAAGTTGAATCAAGAACTATCAGAGAGAAGACACTAATCAAGACCCCAGAGGATGACTCACTCCCTACAATCATCTATATATGGATCCCTCATCACAGAGATCCAGAGGCTGGAATCTTGTATCTTGTAGAGAAGTGTTGTTGGTTTTTTGGTGTAACTTCATAGTGTGGGGTGATCTAAGCTTTACTTGAGGTGAAGAAGGGATTTCTAGCTAGAGGATGATGCTAGGTCAAAACATATGGTTGTAATCCTCTTGCTACTTTTCATCTTAATAAAGCTATTCAAGTTTTCCTCCATATTCTTGTATGTTTACTTATATATGCATTTGTATGGTTAACACACATCTCGTCCTGTGTTATTTATGAATATAGATCTTTGTTGTTCGATAGTAGTATGTTGCTGTGATTCCACAGGTGCTCTTTGAAGCTGGGTAGACAAAGAATAAGTGGCAAAGCTCTATCAGGAAGGAGAGGAAATTAAGCGCAAGACTAAGTTTGGTCTCCTTTGTTCCACTCCTATCTATTTTCATAAAGGAAAGCAAAAGTAGACTTTACTTGTTTGTTTCTAAGATAGCTATCAGTCTTAGTGGGAATAGCAGTATCCGAGTGGAAACTATTCCCAGTAACATGGTAGCATCATGATTTACTTAAATCTGATAATCGATTGTGTTTTTGATTTTGGCCAGCTGAGTTCTTTGTTCAATGCATCCTAAATCTTCATTATTCCTACAGTCTGATGATTGCTAGAGTGGTTTATATACCATGTCAACGTGCGATCCTACAGTGCGCTTACTATAGTAGCCTTTTTGATGTTATCATCTATTATGCCTTCGGCTTCCCATACAACCTTTACCACAAACCAGAACTAATCTAGTTCTTCATTTCCCATGCCTCTAAATACAAGCAACTTGATCGTACTCGCCATTTTGACCCTCGGTGGTGGCGGAGGTGGGGTAGGTGAAGATGGGTTTGATGTAGGTGAAGTGGGTGATGGTGTGAAAGGTGGTGGTATTAGTGGAATGTGTTGCTTTATCAACCAGACTGTGCTTCTCAGAGAGAACCATGTGATCTCCTCCTCGCTTTCTCGCAAAAGTGAAATCAGGGGATTGTTCTCTAGTCCTTCGTTCCCTTAGTAGCCTCTTCCGCTCCGTGTTACCCTAGACATCAATGGATGTGCATAACCCATTTTTCACATAACAGCATTTTAATCCAGGTATTCAATGATTTGATGTACTTACCTCATGGTCCTTGGAGAAAGTGTCTTTCTACTTTGTTGTAACTCATAGTTATGTCTATTACGAAGTCAATGATAAACACTCCTATTATCTGATCCAACTAGTGATCTACAACCCTTGCGATTTTATCTTTAGATGCTTCCAGCATGCGTACCAACTCTAGAGTTCACACGATTAGTTGTTCAAGTCTGCACCTTCCCTGACTATCAGCTAGCATTGTGATCCACTCATACAATTCTATCGAGAAGGACGCGAAGAAGATCCTGTAGATTTCTATGTATATGTAGCGATCTAGCCACCTTTCCTCAAATATCTGTGGATTTCTATTTTCTTGTACCATGAACTCGTGAAGCTTCTGATCCAACTAATATTCAAGTTCCTTCTTCGTAGGGTTCCAGTGTTCCGACACCAAACATCCCTTAGGTAGATCCCAGTCCCAGCAACAAAACCATTTTTTGGCTTGTTGGGGCATGACCCAAGTTCGAAAGAGTTATTAGCCAACAAAATCCCGCACTACCGGCCCTTTCGGAAATAGTCTGTGAAGTGCAGACTGAAGTCTCACCCGAGATAGTAGGGGAGGGTATTGGAACCAAGTTTCTACACCCTTGGGATGTCTTGATGTCGTATAGATGGGTCGTGAACCGATTTGCGGCCTAGCGCCACTCTGCACTCTTATCAGGCTTCCGTGTAGATCCACATTGCCACCTTTTATTATTAATGAGTTTATTATAGATCTGATCTCCTTCCTACAGTCTTTAAGCAAGCATTTAACAATACTAACCAGTGCACACAATCATGAATAAACATAAATTTAGAATATAAGCAAACAGATATATTCGTGATAAAACACACAACTAATTCATAAACTCTTATCTTTATTTATCTTCTATCAATACAACCAGATCCACCCTATGCACTTAGCTATAGGGGTCTGCACACACAGCTATAGACTCTACCAGGCCTCTATTCACATAGCTACAAAGCCTCTATCTATCTACTAACACCCTCAACTCAAACTTATAGATGCAGAGAGAATGTTGCCTTCATAAACCCATAACATTCAAGATCAAAACCCAAAACTAACTTCTAACCTTAGAGCCTTGCTCTATTTATACATTCCCATGGTCAACAGACCATGGGTAGGCTGACTCACTTTCTATTTTGTTACATTATTTTTGGGCGGAAAACCCTTTGACTTGACTCATTACAATTTGCGCTTAACATATTTCATGGAATTTTTACCATACTTTTAACCAAAATTGTGGACTTCAAGCCCCAAAACCATTATGTGGGGGATCTGCTACCCAACAACATTTGAATATCTCAAACAAAAGCTGGGAGTAGTTACTACATCATCCTGCTGTTAAATCAATTTTTTCAGAGAAAGGTTATTATAAGCATGTTTCATGGAGTATAGTCTCGTACACATGCAAGTTTTTGTGGGTCAAGGAGTGTATATGTCTTTCAGACAATAAAAACAGTGGGGCAGGCTCTGATATGGGTGCTCTGACTAATATTGATGATTAATGTCTATCGATATGCTTTGTTCATTAATTTTTATTTGACTAACAAAGATGCCTTGATCATTGATTTGTTAACAATGCATAGGTAGCATAGGTTCAGGGGGAGCATTAGCCTTCACGTATGTTCATCATTGTTGGCATTATGGTTGTTGAGTCTAGCTATGGCTTCAGATATTTATACCATTTGTTGCTTAAGTCATGTAAAAGTCTAGGGTGTGATATGTCTTCTCATACATTTGAATGAGTCCTCTTGGACAAATGATGTAATTTGTATCTACATGGGATGGATGATGTAATATTTATTGTTTATGTCATGTATAAACAATTGGTATATCCTCACTTGGTTGGGTGGATGAGTCAAATTTGGTATATCCCCACTTGGTTGGGAGATGGATGTATGTATGAGTCATTGGTGATAGGAAGGTCATCCTCACATAGTTGAGTTATAGAGTGATGTTATTCTTTTAGAAAATATTTTTAAAAACTCTGCTTGTGCTCAAGGTGAGCATGGATAGTTTTAGTGCATCTTAGCATGTATAAAAGGGGAGCTCAATCAGAGAATTCAGCATGTACTCAGGGGGAGCATGAATATCATAATGTATGTCAAAAGGATAAAATATCTTGGTCCACCCTTTGCCCTTGATTTCAAAGGGGGATAGTGACTTGGTGTTGTTGTTGCCATCAAGTCTAAAGGGGGAGATTGTTGGCATTATCATACAGGTGTTGTCCTTGATGGAAACTTACTCAGATGAAAGATCACAATGCAACAGGTCAATAGCAAAGAATTATAGATCAAACTCCAAAGAATGAAGAAAGATAGGTATACACAGGTTCGTCTTGTCCAAGCTAAGTATACACACAGGTTTACTCAACAAAAGGAGCATATACATACACATGCATGTTCACAGAAGGAAAAGCGTGTATATCTTGGAAAACCAAAAGTTTTTGGTCCAAGGTAGTTGGTATGATGTATTTGGTCCAAGGTATTTGACCCAAGATAATTGGTCTGATGTATTTAGTCCAAGGTATTGCTCCTAAGTAGTTTTGGTCCATGGTATTGAGAAAGGCATAAAACTATATAAGGAGGAGAAGATCATTAGGCTAGATGTGTGCAAGGATATGAATATATTATGAAATGTTGGATCAAATATGCAGGTTAATAAGCTTCTGATGGTTTGCTTGATCTGATCTAAGGATGCACCTATATCGTTGATGATGGTTGATGGACCAGGATCATAAAGGCTTAAGAGTATTATCATTATGTGGTTTGATCTTGAACAATCTAGATCTGAATACTGATGCATGTTTTATTCTATAAATGTGATGACCTGGGTATGACTAAAGTCTAGAATAATTTTGATGTTTTAAGTTAGCATTTAAATATATGTACGTAGGTTCACTTTAGTAAAAGAGTGTATACACACTGGTTCAACATACCAAAGTAGCATATACATCATAAATTTGAATTTGTAGATCTATACACTAGTTCCCTTTGGTAAAAGTGTGTATACACGTTGGTTCAACACAAGGAAGTAGCGTATACCTTATGAAGTATGATGTTTAAAAGTTTCAGTTGTTTCTGTTTGATGTTACAGATTTCTGGGTTTTGCTTTGTGTTCTGGTGACTATATTCTAGTGACAGTGTTCTGAATGATCAGATTGATTGATTGTGATTTGCTTCAGTGATGATGGGTTGTCAAGTGATTTATTGATTCAGTTGTGGTTGATTCAAAAAGTGATGATTGAGTTTCAGTGATTGGTTGATGTAGATGTATTTGATGGTTGTATTGCAGTTATGATTTTTTGAGTTTCAATGTTGTTTATGGGTCCAGTATGAAAATTGGATGAAACATGGCCTTCAGATTGTGGTGTTGTGTTCCAAGAGTATCCAGTCTGAAAATTCATGAAATGTAGTCTCTGGTGGAAGGGTGGAGTTTTTTGTAGGTTAGCACCTACGTACTAGTAAACATATTGGCTAGTACAAGAGCTAGGGGGTTGTAGCTCCTTTCCAGTAGTAGCTGGAGAACGAGAGAAGGTTGTAGCCTTCTGCAGATGGGTGCCTGCATACTAGTATGAGTATGTACTAGTACAAGATTGTAAACATATTTTCTTATTATTAAAAATAAGACAGAGATGACAACAGTAGGTGGTTTTCACCCACATTGGGTTTCCACCTTATATCTTGGTGTTCATGTGTGTTGCTTATGTGTGATGCTTTATTCTACTTTTACTGCACTATCTAATAAATCTTTGATATACTGGTTCAAGAACAATACATGATAATTGTCTAAATCAAATGTTCTTCACATATACACTGGTCTCTTTAAGTACAGTTGTGTGTACATGCTAGTTCACTTCACTGAAGTGGTGTATATAAATCTATTTGGGAAATAAAATTATAGATCTGATAATATTGATTCACCCTACTCCTAGTATTATTTCCAACAGAATGTCCTTAAATAACAGGTCTTAAAGTTGTTTATAAAGAGGAAATAATACCAAATAAAGTAGATCCCCTCTTTTTTATTGCTAAGGTACCATGGAAAAATTCACAAGCAAATATTACTAAGGGATTTAACACTCAAGCATTTACACAACCATCACAAAACAATTGGACTACACCCATGCCTTAGAAATCTTGGCCTCAACCTTGGGAACAAGGATGGAAAAATACTTATGATAAATATCCTCAATATCCTCAACATCAACAACCTTACCCTGTTTTTCCACCACAATATTTTCCTCAACATGTTCAACCAACTCAACCTCAAAATTTGAATCCACAACTTTCTTTACCATTCCCTCAAAGACCAAATCAATTGCCTACTCAACCACTTCCAAATCCAAATAATAATAAAAAGTCACAACCTGTTTACAATATGGAAGGATAGAATATCCAAACCTACATGATAACTCCGCTAGATCTAAAAAATGTCCATCTTAGATCTAGTAGAGTATTGGAAAAGAAGTCCCCATCATTTGTTATTCAGGAATCCGAGAAGGAGAATCTCTCTAAAAAAAGAAGTCTCTTAGTCAAGAAGAAAAATATACAAAACAAACCACCCCTGTACAGTCTGATGATATTCCAATAAAATCAACTCCTATCATAGAACAACCTTCAACATCTATCCAAACACCACCTTTTATTGAGAGATTAAAAATCGATAAAGGGGTAGAAAAATAGATTTTATTGTCTGATTATGATATGATAGATGAACTGAAGAATGTTTGTATAAAAATTCCTTTGTTACAAGCTATCAAAGAAATACCAATATTTTTAAAGACAACCAGGGAATTAAGTATTAAAAGGCCAGGAAGAAAGAAGAAATAAATCAAAAGAATTCAGTTAGTCAAAAAAATTACAATATCATGATGGGGAAAAGTAATAAAAAACACCTTGATCCAGGAAGTCCCATTGTGAAAACAAATATCAATGGTATTGAAATTACAAATAAATTAATTGATTTAGGAGCAGCTATAAACATCATGAGTAAAAAAACTATGAATAAATTGAAACTTCCTAATCTTCAATATACACCTACATTGTTGCAATTAGCAAACATATGCATTATTAAACCTAATGGTGTATTAAAAGATATATTTGTATCCTAGATTCTTGGGAGTATCATGTTGTTTTTATGATTCTAACACGCAAAAGTAAATTAGGAGGGCATCCATTGATTATAGGAAGACCATGGTTAGCTACAGCTAATGCTTTTATAAGTTGTAGATCTGGTGATATGTTTATCTTTTATGGAAGTTCAACAAAGAAATTCACATTATATCCTCCTGCAAAAACAACAATAGAAGTAAAAAGTGAATAATTGATAGATGATGATATTGATATATGACCAATCTTTGTTACTTCACAAATAGATGAAGAAGATCATATTTTGAATTTAATGGAAAATAATGAGTCTTCTTCATATTGTGAATCTAATCAAAGTTTTCAAGAACAATGCAATATTGAATATTTATGATCTCGTCAATTATCTTTACATTCTATGGAAAAATTTGGCAATTCTCCAATAGAAATCTTCGAAAAAAAACCTTGAATATCAATAATAATCTGGATGAATTTCAAAAGAAAGACTTAATAAATATGTTACAAGAACATTCCTCTTCTTATGCATGGGAATACACTGTCATGAAAGGAATTGACCCTAATAATTGTATACATCATATTTACATTGAAGAAAATGTTAAACCAATTTGACAAACTCAGGGAAAAATGAATCCAAATTTGAGGGAAATTGTTAAAGAGGAATTACAAAAAAAAATAAATGTGAATTTCATTTATATAATATTAGATAGCTAGTGGGTTTCACCATTGGTAATTATTCCTAAAAGGAATGGAAAATGGATAGTATGCATTGACTATAGGTAATTGAATAAATCTGCCTTAAAAGATCATTTTCCACTCCTTTCATAGATTAAATTATAGACACATTGACAAGAAAGAAATATTTCTCATTTCTAGATGGTTTTAGTGGATATAAAGAAATCCACGTAGCTCTAGAAGATCAAGATAAAACCAATTTTACCTGTCCATGGGGAACCTATGCCTACCGATTACTTCCTTTTGGGTTACATAATGCACCTGAAACATTCCAAAGGGTAGTTTTAGGAATTTTTTCTGATCTAATTCATGATTGTGTGGAACTTTACATGGATGATTTTATGGTTTATGGAATATATTTGAAGAATCTCCTAAAAAGTTGGAAAAGGTTCTCATTAGATGCAAGGAAGAAAATATCTCATTAAGCCATGAAAAATGTTTTATGATGTTTATTGAGGGCATTGTTTTAGGACACCATATTTTAGGAAATGGAATTAAAGTTGACACATCTAAAGTAGAAGTTATTTCTAAATTATCAATTCCAACTTGTCAACAAGATGTTCGAAGTTTTCTTGGTTTCACTGGTTACTGTAGAAGATTCATAGAAAAAATTACAAAAAATGCTTCTCCACTTTTCAAATTGCTCATAAAAGATTTTGAATTCAATTGGAATTCTGATTGCCAAAAAGCTTTTGAAGCATTGAAAGAAAAGATTTTTGAAGCACCCATTCTAACAAGGCCAAACTGGAAATTAACTTTTCACATTCCAACTCATGCTTTAGATACAACATTAGGAGTTGTGTTAGGGCAAAAAGATTTAACTCCTTACGCCATTTACTATACCAGTAAAAATTTGACTCCTGTAGATTTAAATTATACTGTAACAGAAAAGGAGTTTTTAGCTATTGTCCATGCCATCAATAAATTCAAACATTACATCACTAGCTATGCAACCTTTGTACATACACATCATTCTACAATTAGGTACTTAATGAATAAACCAGTTAATAATGGAAGAATTACAAGATGGTTATTGTTGTTACAAGAATTCAATATTACTATTTTGGATTGACCTAGGAAAGAAAATATAGATGTTGACTTTCTATATAGGATTCAAAATGATAATAATGGTGTACCTATAGAAGATAATTTTCCTAATGAATATCATTTTGCAATATCTATTAAATCTCCTTGGTTTGCAGATATTGCTAATTATTTGACTACTAGAAGGTTACCATTATATTTGTCTCCTTGAGTGAAAAGAAAGGTAATTCAAATTAGTGCATCTTGCTCATGGATAAATGGAAAATTGTACAAAACAGGGCCAGATCTGATTGTTTGAAGATGTGTCAGAGAAGATGAAGTACCAAATATATTAAAGGCTTGTCATGATGAACCATGTGTTAGACACTTCGCTAACAAAAGAACTGCTTACAAAGTCCTTCTCTTACGATATTATTGGCCTTCCCTTTTCAAGGATGTCAAAGAATATGTTAAGAGATGTGATAGTTGTCAAAGAATGGGGAAACGTTTTCCCTTGGATGAAATGCCTCTGCAACCTACGGTACTCATTTAAACTTTTTGAGAAATGCACTTTATATTTTGTTGGTCGAATTAATCCACCATCAAGAAAAAAAAAAGTAAATTCTTTTTTGCACTAATTATGTTACAAAATGGGTAGAAGTTAAAGCACTTCCTTTCGCTACAGAAAATTTTGTAGTTTCATTTATTTTTTAGGATATTCTTACTCATTTTGGTGTCCCAAGGGAAATTGTGACATATCAAGGTACTCAATTTACATCCAAGTTGGTACAAAAGATAGTGGAGGAATATAAAATAAAACATTGGAAGTCCTCTTCAAATCATCCATAGGCAAATGGACTGTGGAATCCACCAATAAAGTAATTGAAGAAATTCTTACAAATATTGTGCATATGCATAAAAGAGACCAGGCAGAAAAGATTCCATAAGCTTTATGGGCATATCGTACCACATGGAGAAACACTACAGGACATACTCCCGATCAACTTGTTTATGGTAAGCAAGTCTTATTTCCTATTGAGTTCTAGATAAAGACCTTCAGGACAACGGTTAAATTAGGTCTTGATATATCTAAAGCACAAAAACAAAGAATGGAGTAGCTAAATGAACTAGCTAAGATAAGTCAGGATGCTATGCAAACAACCAACATAGTTCAACAATAAAGATATAGGTGGCATGACAAGTACATAAAGGAAAGAAAAATTCATCCAAGAGATTGGACATTACTTTTTGACTTAAATTTTAAAGATTTTCAAGGAAAACTTCAAGCTCATTGGCTTGGGCCTTATGAGATTGAAACTGTCTTTGATAATGGTGCAGTCAAGATCAGAACCATTGATAAAGAAAGAGTAACCTTCCTTGTAAATGGTCATCGATTGAGAATTTATCACAAGTCATTGAAAAAGGAAGAATTTGTGAAAAACTTGCAAAACAATATTGATTTGAAGATGATTAGGAAGGATTTTCCTTGCTCTCGAATTTGATTTGTAAAGCTTTTTGTTTTATAAAAAAAATGAAAAAAAATGAAATAAAATAAAATTGTATAAACATGAAAACCAACTCTGTTGGCATGTTCATATAGAAAAATTAGGATGAAAACTATGAATTCTTGGCACCCTAAATTTTCCTTTTCAATCCTATTCAAATCCCCATTTTCTTTATATCCCTCATTTTCTTTTCAAAATAAGTAGCTACAGAATTGTTGGGAATCTGCAGCTGATATTGATAGAAATGATTGACTGGGATAATCAAAGATTTTAGTAGAATGGAATGATCAAGCCTACAATTGAAAGCACCTGAGAAAAATTTAAAAAGAACAATCAAGTATTATAATAAAAAACTTGAAGGTATGTAATATTGGATTTAATAATATAGGTAAAAACATTAGATTATTAAATAATATAGAAATCGTACCTCCATTCAACATAATGATTATTTTTCTAACTTCGTTATGACTTATAAATGTCATGGCATATCAATGAAGTTAGCCGGAAAAGCTCATTTTCCATTTATCACTACACAAACACTTCATGATCCAAATAGAAAATGGCATCAACCCATGGTATTCATCCACCCATGGAATTTACGCATGGTATTGTAAGTGGCATCCACCCATGGTATCTTCCCATGGTATTGTGACATCCACCAATGGTATTCATTCACCTATGGAATTGACCCTTGGTATTGTAATTAAAAAATACTAAGTAACAAGTCGCATTTTGTAAAAGGACATTTTGTCTACCACAATGTAGCTTTTACAATTATTCTCTGTTTTAATAAAAAAAATGTTTGTGATTTTGTTTATTGGGTATTCTCCTTTTTTTCTTCTCGCATTTCAATTTTTCAGATCTTGGGGGCCTCTCCCCCAAAATCCATTTCAATATTTTAGATCTTGGGGGCCTCCCCCCAAGATATAGATAAGTAGTATTGGAGCATGTTATGATTCCATGAGAATGAGGGTTTGATGCATATTCTAATTTAAAATTCTGTAGCAATATTCAACAATCTTTAGGCATTTTCTACATCCTCCACAGAGCATTTTCTTGGGCCAAGTGGGAAGAATTTTTCTTTTTTCATTTTTTTGTGAGAATGTTTTTGGGTGGAGAGTTTTCAGATCAGATTTGAAATTTTTTTGTGCAAAAATTACAAAAAAAAATAACATATCTAGATTCCTTGCGAAAAAATACCCAAATTAAAAAAAAAAATCGGTTGAATCAGAGTCTGAATGAGGGAGATATTGCTATTTTAAAATCAACTATGTTGTAGAGATGTTTATGATGACAATTCGTGGACAGTGGATCTCCTATAATTTTTGCAGTTTTTGTGCAGAATTTCAGAACAATGATTACAAATATGAACTCCTCTTGAAAAATCTCCCAATTTCAAAAAATAAGTGGGTCGAATCGAAGTTCGGATATGGGAGATATCACTAATTTAAAATCAACTATTTTTTTTCAGAACTTTTGTGATGGCAGAATAGTTGCAGCACAAATATGAGATTCCAGTGTCTAGATAAGGGTTTCCAACACATGGGAAGATGAAAAATGGTCATTATGTTTCCAAAAATAGGTTATAATAAAGATTCTTAGTTATATTGACTGATTTATATCCATTTTAATTCTGGAGCAGCATTCGGAGTAAATTCCCTTTGGATACATGCCCTCCCACCCTGCTTTAGTAGGTAGCTGCTTCACATTCATCAGTTTCAGCATAGCAGCATCTGGATTTGGTTCTTTGGAGATGTGCCCTCCCACCCAAGGCTATGTAGCTACATGCTACTTCATTAACAATCAACATCACAGTTATAGGTCAACCACACAAAATCCTTGTCATCAAAGTCCATTTGCTAGGCTGAACACTGTTAGTATCACAGTTCGTTACAAGCATTACAAGGTATCTCTATCCTCAGATCTTTGCTCATCATGGTTATGAGTCATCCAAAAATGCACACTACATTGAAGTCCATTTTCTAGACGTACACTGTCAGTATTACAGTTGGTCACAAGCATTACAAGGTATCTCTATCCTCAGATCTTCGCTCATCATGGTTATGGCTCATCCACAAACCCACACTTCATCAAAGTCCATTTTCTAGGTTGCACACTATCAGTATCACAGTTGGTCACAAACATTACAGAGTATCTCTATCATCAGATCTACATTCATCATGGTTATGAGTTAACCACATAAAACCCTTCTCATCAGTGGCTCTTCATATTCAACAAAGGCTTTGTAGGAGGGTACTTCATGCAATGGGGACCATTTCTTCTTAAGGAGGGAGGAATGATCCAAATAGAAAATGGCATCAACCCATGGTATTCATTTACCCATGTTATTCATCCACCCATGGAATTTACCCATGGTATTGTAAGTGGCATCCACCCATGGTATTTATCCACCCATGGTATTGTAAGTGACATCCATCGATGGTATTCATTCACCCATGGTATCTTCCCATGGTATTCACTCACCCATGGAATTGACCTGTGGTAATTGAAAAATACTATAAGTAACAATTCGCATTTTGTAAAAGGACAGTTTGTCTGGCACTATGTAGCTTTTACAGTTATTCTCCTTTTAAATAAAAAAATTCTTTGTGGTTTTGTTTATTGGGCATTATCCTCTTTTTCTTCTAGCATTTTAATCTTTCAGATCTTAGGGGCCTCCCCCCCAAAATCCCTTTCAAGCTTTTAGATCTTGTGGGCCTCCCCCTAAGATATGGATCACTTCATTTTTGAAACCCTGTTTCATTGATAATTTTGCTCACTCATATCCATTTATACTTTGTTTTTTCAAGAGCCGTTTTACTCATTTCCATTTACCATTTCACTATCGTCCATACTCATATTTCCAAAATTGATATCATTCCAAAATGTTGTCAAAGAAGCAATTGTGGAGTAAAACATCACCAACATGGGAGTCATTCTTAGAATAGAGCCAAATGGAAAGAAGTTTAGGGAAGGGTGCCCATAGGTAAAATTTTATGCTATAACATAGAGGTAACAAAGTCTCCTTCTTGATCCTTTGATGTAAATGAATCATAAATCAGGGACAACAAAATAGTGGTGACAAAATCATTCATTGTTGAGATAACTAGACTACCCAGGGTTGTTGAAAGTTGGTTCAAAAATAGGGGAATTGAAGGGAATGAATGGAAGGCATTTCTAAAGAATCCAGGTATGGATACTTTGTCCTTAAAATGGGTATTCCAAGCACAAATCTCAAAATTAAATGGAGAAATTTATTGTTAGTTATTCGTAAGTTCATTACTTGTGAGAGTAGATTGAGTAGCATGTTTTTCTACCATGTTGGTTTAATGATGCACTTTCTTGAAGGAAATGAAATCAATTTACCCTATTTTCTACTTAATAGCTTCAAGAAGATGTCTAGTAATATTCAATGAAAACAAAAGTCCATTGAAAATAGTATGTATCATCATGCTCTTGTAAAAAATCTTATTGAAGCCCATCTTGAGAGTTTAGGAGATACCTGGGAGAGTTTTCTAATCATAAATCATTTCAAGGAAATAGAGCAAGAAGAACCTAGTAGCAGTAAGCTAAAGAGAAGCAAAAGAAAATTGTCTTAAAACACTACTGATAACCCATTTTTACAACCAGACAAACATTCAAAAGATGAAATTCCCCTTTTAAATGTTTTAAAAAACATAAAGAAGAAAAGTGTTAGAAGAAAGAAAACCAATTAAAAAGAAGAAAATGCATCCAAAAATTAATCAGAGGAAATGGGACAGGCAAAGAATGAACAAGCAAAAGCTCAAAAGAAAACTCCTCTTACTAAAACTTCATCTACTGTTAGGGGAAGTCCCTGACTCAACAAATTAACAAAGGAAACATATCGAAAATTTGTAGAGGTTGTCAATTTGGAGGAAGATGAAGAACTGAAGATTCCATCACCTATAGTTCCATCACCAGTTTTATCGCCAACTTAATCACCAGTTTCATCACCAATTACTAATACAGTGAGAAGAACGCCTAAAATTGACCTTGTTCAACAAGAGATAAATGATTACATAGAGCCTTTGGAGAACAAAGCTATAGAAAATACTACCGCATCCTCAAATCAAGGAATTCAATCTGATAGTCCACAAGAACCTCAAATTGTAAAAACTCCCAAACAAGAAATTTTTGAATTTGAGACACTAAACAGACACTTAAAACGAGAACATGAAATATTGGAAGTGCAAAATGAAATACAAACGAATCAAAATGACAACATTCTCTTACATCTTTCTCTATGGTATGATAAGAATAAAAAGCTAAAGGAAAAGAAAAAATCCCTTAAGAGAAAGGTCATAAGTTTGAAGTATAAGATTCTGATGAAGAAACCAAGGATGGAAGTTTCTAAGAATAAGGGAAAGAAAACAAACATGGATGTTCTAGCTCAAGTTTCTGAAGGAGTGTAGTGATAGAGAAAGGCTATCATTTTTGAATTTTTGCATGAGGAAATTCAATAACCTCCATGTGGGGGAATGTTGAGCCTCATAGTTGCTTCTTTCTGACACCCTTTGTCACCTATTTTATTCTTATTTGACCCTCATAATCACTCAATGGGAATCAAATAGTATAGTGTGTGTGTTTTATGAATTGAATTTCATTTACAATAAGTGTGGGATTGATTTACTTATATGCAGAGTTGTGAGATTTTCTTTTGAAGCAGAGTGTGAAATTTTCCATAAGTAGTCTTCAGTAAAAGAGTGTGATCATTTTATTTTCTAGGAATAATTTCTTTCCTCATGTGCATTTCAATAACTTAATTTATAATTTATATTTCGATAACTCAGCTTAATTTAGAATTGGCGTGAATTACTAAAGACTTCTAATATATATAATACACTTACACTTCAACAGCTTACTATCCCTAGATGATAACTTATGCAAGTAATTTAAAGTTAATTAAACTACCAAACAACTCCCATAAAAGATGATATGGAAGAGATAGCGACTGTGGTCAAGGACTGTATTCAACTCTTTGAAGATACAATGGAAGTGTGGGCCTCGTTGGAGGAGGACCCACATGTGCAAACGATCGAAGTGGAAATCATAAACAAGCAACTGCAGCTCGATGAGCTTAAAGCAACAACGTGGACCTTAGCACCTATGAAATGGTTCACCCATCTTTAGGAAGGAACACGTTTGTAGGTACATATTGATGAGTTGAGAAGGAATACATAGATTATCTCTGTGGATGCAACCTTGGGCAGATGAGGCCTGCCAGCTCTCACAAGAAGTAGAAGAGTCGATAATGGAGAGGCTCGTTAATGAAGTTTGACAAGCCACAAAGAAATGCCCAACAACAATTCATGCATTGAACTCTGCATACAGAGGCCTGAAAGAAAATATTGAGGGTGTACTAGCTGAGTGACTTGAGAATGAGTCACAACTTTGTGTTGGGCTCTTGTTGGGTAGGGTTCCCCTAGGTCTAAGTTTTGTCCGAGTTAGGTAAAGACTCCACATTTTGAGGAGCGGAGCACGATTAGCATATGGTTATAAGAGTCAAAGGGGCTTTATGGCATCCCCCTTATTTTTAATGGGATGGGATTTTCTAGAGTATTTTGCACTTCGCCCATGGTTTGTGGACCATGGTATTGTAAGGGTAACAAAATATATAAAGGGATATCGTAGCAAGTCTAAGGCAATCAATTCATGAGATGATATGTTTTTGAGTCTATAATTAGAAGATCTTTCAGTATTCAAGTGGAGGGGAAGCCTCTTGTAGCTGTGTGTGGGGAGACCTTGGTAAGTCTACAGTTGTGTATGCATGCCCCTGTAGTTGTGTGCACAAGGTTAGAAAGATTGTATGTGTGAAGACATGACTTAATAAAGAAGAACTTTGAGACATATCTGAGTGTTTTCATATGTTTGCGTATTTTCTATGTTTATCCTGTTTATGATTTGTTTTTCTATATTTCTTCCGCAATTGCATCACAAGGGTTTAAATACTATTTTATATGATCAATAATACATGTTAGACTAGTTATGCATAGCTCGAAAGTCTCTTCAGTGTGAAAATTCATTGGGACTGTAACAATAAGGTTAATGGTTCATGAAGGTCATATTAAGCCCTAAAGTGATAGAAACCTTACAGCCACACTACATAACCCCTCTTGATTCAGAAACCTAACTCTAGCATCCCCCAATATTGCCTCGGGTGAGACTGTGGTCTGTGCTACGCAAATCATTGTCGAAAGGGCCAATACTATAGGGTTTTGTTGGTTAGCACAGTTAACTCTGAACCTGGGTGTAAGCCCCTCAAGCCAACACTTATTGCTCAATTAGCTGGTGGCAACATAAAAGTAAGAATCCATGAGCGATTCTGGCTTTCGAAAATGATACATGAGATGATAATCTGGTGTCAGAAAAGAAAAAAGTCTTTATCTGCTAAAACTGTTCAGAGTCATAGTATTTGGATCTATATGAGAATTTATCCAGCTGACAATGATTGCACATGGGAAAGCCAGATACCTACATGCAACCTTATGTGACCCTGACTTTTGGAAATTGACATACACCTACTAGTCTTCAAGGTCTTCTTTGAAGCTTCTTTCTAAGAATTCTTCATTCAATTTATGCCATGTGATATTTGATTCTTTCTTTATGAGAAATTGAGTATCTACATAAACTGGAAAATGCATTGGTGTACACTTAACTACCTTCCTGATGTTATTTTCTATGGTGTCCTTTGAAGTAAATATCTTTGGTACCATGATGTCAGTGATTGATGAAGAGAAGTTCTTAACAACTTCAATACCTATAGAAGAAAAATGCACTCATGGCAAAGACAAATTAGCTTCAGCAAATTGAATCTCAAAGCAAGATCACAGTAGGAACTAGTGTGATGACTAGGAAAATGGAATAATTATTGAGGTTAAAGAGGGATAATGGCTCCCTTAAGTATGCCTTCCACAATCCCAACAGCCAATGGTTTTGCTTGATGCTAGATAATGCATAATGTGCAATTCATCCTTGGTAGACTAAGGTGGAGATTGTGCATTGCATAGTCTCAGTGACCAAGTGATATGATTGAGGAACTACACAATGAATAGTTGAGCTATCTAGGTAGTATGCATGGTATAGTCTCAGAGGCCAAGGAACAAGCATGAGCCTTTGACTTCTGTAATCCCTAGCTAGACAAGGGAAATGTTGGCTAAGGGAAGGGAAAATCTGCCAAGAAAGAGTGTGGGAAAGTGGAAGATCTAGGTGATGGTGCAATTTGAAGTGTAAATCAAGTGTACAAGTCCAACATTCAAAATGAAAAACAAAAATGCATGGAGAGTCACTGAAATAACAACGAATAATGGGAAAAAACAAGAAAAATGATGTGACACTTGTAAAAGGTGAACGATAGACTGAACCAACACTTGCACAAGATAATATAAATTAAAATTCTAGAAACGATGAAAATAAATTAGCAAAACAACACTCACGGGATCGAAATGACAAAAGCGATAGAAAAAGTGAAAAAAGACGACAAAAGGAAAACTCACCAAGAAAAGCACCACAAATTCCATTGAAGGCTCCTTGATCTCCTTGGGAATTCTATATTTCCATGATTGAATGTAAAATTTATCTCTAGGGGCACCCATTATATAGATCTCGACTGATTAAGGTTTATGGCAAGCATGCCTAAAATGAAGGAAAAAGTGACACTTGGTGAAAGGTTCAAAAAATAATAAGTGTGCCACCTTTACGAAACTAATTAATGTCTCCCTATTTTGTAGGGATGTTTTTCATCTTTTTTCATTTTCAAGAGCAAGGCATGCACCCTTCCAAGAAGGATTGTGTAGTTCCTAGGGACTGGGAAACTTCTTAACTCAGTGCATTGCGCAATTTCTAAGCTCAAGGAAGGATTACAAAGTTTCTAGAATTAAGAATGGGCTTCCATCCAGTCCTACAAAGTTTATAAGCTCAAGTTATGCCTTCCATATTGGATTGTGAAATTCATCTCCGGAAGGTTAGCTTTCCTTCCAATATTACACAGTGTCTGGAGAGAAGCCCAACAATTTTGCAAGGTCAAGTCAAGCGTTAGCTTGTGTTTGAAAGTTATCAAGTTGAGATAAACTCGTCACAAGAACAACATGAAAATATAAGCCTTGATCATAACATGAATACTTGATGACAGTAAATGATAAGATCTTGTGGAAAAAAGGGAAGGCTCCAAAATTAAAGCATGGGAAAAAAATTGGAGGGTTTTTATAACAACTACAACAAAACCATAAGAAAACAATCCCAAAAGTAGAACATGAAAAACAAGATATAAGTGGAAACCATTTTAAGAGAAAACCACAAAAATTCTTTGTGCAATAGTTCTTTGTAGGCACATATTGTTTATAATAACTTGTAGGAAACAACCTACCAAATCTACCAATCCCCTCAACTTTAAGAATCTGCAAGCATTAACCTAGTAAAGACATAAATCCATTGAGCTTCAAGAATTTGTAGTAACCAACCTACTAGAAACATCAATCCTTTTTGTTGCAGTCTTTATAGCAACCAACCTATTATAACCACCAATCTCCTTTGTATTAGTTTTAAATATTTTTTCTTCACTTGATAGTTTAGAGGCTCTTTCCTTCAACCTAATTTCTAAATCAATGCATATACAACCCATCACTATAGAAGGTGCTTACCAAAATAGAAAAATATAGGTGTTTCTTTATAGTTTTGTAAGGTTTCAGCCTATTGGTGCTTTCTTTCAACCCAAAATTTCCAAATTGGTGCTCATTCATCTAAGCGATATACCATGCCTAAGTGACATGTCCTAAAATTTAACGGAGCTTTCAAACATTAGAGTATATGATAACTATCAGTTTACCTCCAACCTAGGGAGTTGGAGGCCAAAAATTCAAATTTATCCTTTATACCAGCATATCAATGAAAACTATTCGAAATCGCTAACATTATAAAATTCTATAAAAACAATATTTTTTGGGTTTAAATAAAAGGAAAATTTTATGCCAAATGCCATAAAACTTTCTATCGCTTGTTGACCCTAAAGCACCAGAATATCATAATATCAAAGAATCTGATGGATGGGACTTATCAAAATTTTTGATGTTCTATTGTCCTAGTAAATGAACATTCCATAATAGATCTTTTCATGTCCACACGTTCTCATTATTTGAAAAATATTGACATGTTGAGATATCAGTAAATATGGAAATTCACCACAACAAGGAATGCCAATATGGCCGAGCTCTGGTGTGATCATTTGTTAACTAAAATAAATATTCATGTCTATTGAGTCCATTAACTGGAAAATACTAACATATCGAGATACCGAAAGAAAAATAAATTCCCAGTAATGAAAAGGTCTAGCATTGCCAGGTTTTGGTGTGACAAACTCTCAATTGATGGAAATTCCTCCATCTACCATGGCCATTAAGTTACGAAACCGAATATTGGAACACTAGAGGAAGTAGAAAATGTCACTTGATAAAATTCTCAATGTAGTTTTTTCCCTAGTGGGTGGACTTTTCTTAACAACAAAATTCCTGTCAACATTCTCCCATTAACTCACAAAATGTTTCCAAGACTTTGGGATTTTCAAGTTTTTCATGTTATATAGGTTTTCTATATGAACTACCCTAGTACAATAGACTTATCCTTCTATTCTTTTTAGTATACAAGCTCCTCACCAAGGCTTTGACTAGTCTTCTCTCCTCAATATTTTCATCCCAAAATCACTCGTAGCACCTTAAACCTCTTCTTCAGCCTCACTCTTCATCATATGCTATATATCACATTAAATATTTCTCTTATCCTTTATTTATAAAAAATTGGTGCTAAACATTTCTAGTGTGAATTAAAATGCACTCCCCTAAAAGTTTCTAGGTTGACTTTATATATATTTGTATATATCGATGGAGAAGACGAAAATGTATCTCCCCTTAAGTTTGACATCAATGAAAATAATATTTGCAACAAGGTTGAATATTTATTTTTGAAAGTGATGTTGATAGCCCAGAGATAGTTCCTTGTTGTGGTGGAACCAGTGGTTGGGACATCTAATGATTGATGGAAACTTTTAATATTTGTGGCTAGAGGAATATGCCATGAAAGGTGCAATAAATGTTCTAATTCTAAAACCTAGATTTAAATCTAGGTTGGCCAAGATAACTGAGAGTTGTAGAGCTTTGAAGGATTTCGAGAAGTTACCAGAAAAAGAAAGGAAAAGAAGTCCTATGCACTAAGGCACTTAAGAATCTCAGTTTTGTCCATGTAGAGGAAATCGTGTAAAGAGAAAGACAAATGGGTGAGTTCTTGGTATGGTAAAGAACTTATTAAGGGAATAAATTCAAAAATAGGAGTACCATTTGTTACAAGTAAATTCAAAAATTCGATTTAAATCAACCATGTATCATCATTATATTCATACCAATTGAAGAAAAACATAAATGAATGAAAAACATGACACAAAAAGCATTACCGCAAATTTCCCCAAAAATTGGAATCAAACTTGTTCATATTCTTCAATTTCAAAGAGTTTTCTTCATTTCATTGCCATGACATGCAAACTCTAAACCTACAAACCCTTAAAAAATGTAATTATTAGACTTTTATTTCCTCCCCTAGTCTAATTGTCCAAGAATCAACCATAAAATTGATTAAATAGTTATTATTTTTTGCCTCCTATTTTAAATAATAATCCCTTTTCCTAAATATAAAAATACAAACAAAATGAGTTATTTAAAAATAGCTCATGTTTAGAGTCATAATTGGACTCCTTTAGAAATAAAGCTTGCCCCTTTAAATATTTTATAATTCTTTATATTACATGTTGTACTTTTAATTAAATAAACATCATATTAATAAATATGAAATGTTAAGAATGGACTTTCGTTTCTTGACATGTCAGAGGTGAGGAGGATGTTGTGTAGGCTCCTATAGTGGTTGAATGGTGTGTTGGTTGCATGGAATTTGAATAATGTGTGGGACCTAGGTGCTTGGTCACATATAATCTAACAAAACCACATATGGGTACTGAAAACCATAAATAGCTCTTGGGACCACCTTTAGTGGTTTTTGGAAATATAGAGGGGTAGTGTGAGGAAAAATTGTGGCCATAGATCTTCTATTCAACTGTTTGGAGAAACAACCCCTCGGGGACTCCCTTTCACATAACCCTCATTCTCTTATAGCACCGAGTTTTCATGTAGGGGAAATTTTAATTTAAATATGGATTGAGGTGCTTACAACGTGCACATGTTTTATTTTCCACTAGTACATCATATACTATCGAAACATATCAATGCCAATAATTGTTCAAAAAACCCTCTAAAGAATCACTTTCCTACAACACAATATAGTATTCAATCGACACAGACATCTAACCCATATGTGCTTGGAATAAATGTTGTACATTGGGTTCCTCTTATACTCCGTGCCTTTTGTGTTGGCTTTTGTAACTACTGTTGTATTGGTGAACTTTGAATTTGACTATGAATTGATGAAATCGATGCTCGGATTGTGACTTAGAAATCGAGCCCCAACTCATTTTTTTTGAAGAATAAAATAATCTTTTATGCTAAGAGAAATAATAACATTACAAGGCACAATAAATTTTTAAATGATAATTTCTAAACATTGGTCTCCACGTTTGAACCAAATATATAATGTCATCAAAAGACTTTTACATGATCTTCCTTTAATTTTGATTGTTGGTGCCAGTTCGCTTTCAAAAATTTTAATTTTTTTAACTATGCACATTCTAGCTACAACATATTGGCTCAAACTGGTGATAGTGGTTTTCCTACAAGGCACTGAGAACTGTAGAGTAGTTACCTTGTTAGACATGGAGTCAAAATATGAAATTGCTTTCAATTAACTTCAAAACTTATGAAAACTAAATCTCTTTGGAACCTTTGTTTATTGAAACCCTTATTCTTGCTTCGACAAATAAAAAAATAAAAAATGAAATAAAATAAAATCTACAATTTGAAAACTAGATGATCGATATCTAAAGTTAGTTATGTATATATCCTACCTATAAATAGTGCTAATTTTGATTAGGTATAATCCTAATTCCAATTGTACGAGACCAACATTACAGTGCTAGACCTTATGCCTCTATTCTCCTAAAATTTTGAATTTAAAACAACCATGCACCATATGAAATTTTCAAATAAAATATTTTGCACATACCCTAAAACTAATATTTGTTGTTGATCAAGAAAGGATGTCATGTAGACAACTATTGGGTCATAAAATGTGAAAGAGAAAAGATCAATTGCCTCATTTTCTTGAGTAATCTCCTGACATTTGTCTTTTCACATCATCTATTTTCGTATGATTAGTTTTGTTGTGCTAATAACGATTATAGATTTATAAACATGTGCTTGCTAATTGCTTCTTGTGTTGAGGTTTCATTCGCTATTTGCGCACATAAACAGATAAATTTCCTTAATTTTAAAGTGACATTCATGAGAAAAATAGCTTCAAAAACAAATATTGAACATCAAATATTCACAGTGCCGCAAACCATCAAAGGGACACATTAACACAATGTTTTGATGAAGGAGTTCACCTCTCTTGGGCTACATCTCCTTGGTCCAGCTTCCATGGCTTGGGCCTCTGTATTATCTCAATGTGGAAAAATTCTATTTTACAAATCTCTATGGCTCCTGAAACCTACACCAATATGTTTAGAATGTCCAAATTAGCCAAGAACGCCTCTTTCTGAGCTCAATTTGGTAAAAAATTGACTTCTCTAGAGCTCAGTCAGTCTTTTCCTACATTTTCTCCTTTAATTCTAGAATATTTCCAGTTAGCGCTGCTAAATTTGGTGGCAGACCCAAATTTGGGGGCACCACCAAATTCACTGCTAGGTTAAACTGAGGGTTAACTGCATTTCATTAATTGTTAATCCTAGTTTAGTGCTAACATAATCCATGATTATCATGAAAACCACAAAGTTAACTAACCACAACCATGAAAGTTTTGAATGCAGTCACATGTGATGGATACCATGCATTTTTGGAGGAGACCATTAGCTTGACCGTCGAGGTTATGGTATCATTCACATGCAATAACCGTCACATGAACTATTTGTTGGAACCGTCAGAGCGCTGACTATTAGGCATTATGGTGATAGCGTTCACATGGGAACCATCGGAGCTTTGGTTTGGACAATTGTTGTGTTAACATAGATTGTTTTGGTTTTTTTATATGGTGTTCACATGGGGGGAGGGTTGGCCTACAGGCTGGCCCTCCCCTAACTGCCAACTCATGTACCTTTACACTTCAAATATACATCACAAACTTAATGGGTAAGAAACATCGTGTAGAGAAGATGGTTAATGCGTAGAGTTTGTGTGTGGGAGGTCATGGGTTTGACCCCAACTTCCGCCATATATTTTGCTCCACTATAGATACCACCAATTTTAACTTTGGGAGGTTCCACGTGGCAGCCTCTGAGCTTTCCATGTGGCATTCTTCCATTGGTTCAAAAATCCACCAATAAAAACGCACCAACAAATCACCTGTACAACCCAAAAAAATATTGCCACTTATCCTTCCCTGATTCGCTATTGACCATGTGTAGTCACCTGCCACATCAACAGTACGGACTACTCACTGTGTAGTGACTGGGCATTTTTTTGCAAATTTCACCTGTTTAGCAAAGTGATCAGAACAAAATAACTTTCTCATGCAAACTCGGTTTTCGACAAAACAAGTTGTGCTAGGATCATTTTTACGAGATGAACGCACTTGTTCAAGTTTCAAGCCATTCTAAGAACTTTTATTTTTGAGCTAAATGTTAAACACCTGATCGTTCCTCCCCACTAGAAGCCTTTTGGACAGCATAAGATAATATCAATTGTTTAGCAGGTGAGGGTACAACTCCCTCACCTTTTCTGTGTGCAACCTTTTGGATTGAGAAGGATTTTGTCCCTTGAGTCCCAGTCTAAGGTATTCGACATCCCCTCTCTTTGAAGTTCTAGTTCTTTTGTCAAGTATGAGATCTTGTTGAAGCTCATCTAGATATTCTAGTGAGAAATCATCTATTGATGGCAGCTGAACATGCTCTCCTTGATCATCAATCAAAGGAGGCTCAAACAATCTCAGATTCTCAACATTAACAACAGATTATATTTGCATATAAGGAGGAAAATCAATCTTAAATGCATTTTTTTTTTTTTTTTGAATCTAGGATAATTGGTAACCGGTGAGAGTTGTCCTGAACAGACCCAAGATCAAATCTGACTAGCTGCCACTATAAACCTAGGCTACGTGCAACAACCTGCAAGCCACACAATAGCAAGAAACTTATGCCTCAACAAGAGCCGAGATGTCTGCTATGGGGTCACCTACTCTTCTAGCCAAGACACAACACGTCAAATATATACTCAATGAGATTTGAACCCTCATCTCGTGGGTGTCACCCAATGAAACTCACTGCTAAACCTCATATCACTGTATAAGCTTAAATGCATTGTTACCAATCTTTTCTAGAATTTTAAAAGGGACATAACGGATTGGTTTAAGATTTTTACCTTCCCCTTGAAGCCTCTCTTTGCTAATATATAACCAAACTTCGTCGCCAACTTGAAATTAATGATGAACCCGTTGTTTGTCATGCCTTGCCTTGTAGCTTCTTTGACTTTTCTCAAGCTATTCTTGCACTATATGATGTATCAAATAAATTTTCTCTATGAACTTCCTTGCCTTATCGATGTCATTGTGACCATTGATGGTGACATATTTCTCAAATATAAAGTCCAATGGAGATCTTGGAAAGTACCAATAACATGGCTCAAATGACGATGTATTGGTGGAAGAATGCTTTGCCTAGTTGTATGCATGCTTTATGTAATGCAAGTGTTCATCCCACAACTTGGGATGTTTGCTGCAATATCCTCTAAGAAGACCAATAACTGTTTGATTGACCACCTCGGTGTGTCCATCTGTTTGTCGATGAAAGGTTGTACTCTTCTTCAACTTTCTGTCCATCATGTCTAGCGAATTTGATCAAAAATTCCCAACAAATCGAGAATCTCGATCACTTACAGTAAAAGTAGGAAGACCAAAATGAACCCAAATGTTTTGGAATAAAAGATGAGCTGTTTGTTCAGATGTAATTTTCTTTTTACATGGTGTTAATATGCACATCTTGCTGAACCTGTCTACAACTATATACAAGTAATCATGACCTTTTCTTGATAATGGAAGACCTACAAAATCCATTGAGATATTCTCCCACGTGAAGGTACCGGAAGTGGAGTGTATAAACCAAGTTTTGTATTGCTAAGCTTACTTGTAGCACATAAAGAACATCTTTTTATGAAACGAGAAACATTATCCAACATGTGTGGCTAATAACAATACCTTTGAAGATTTGCTATTGTCTTGCCTACACCAACGTGTCCAACAATTAATGAAGTGTGCACCTCCCTTATGATATTATTTCTTTCTCCTTGTGGAATACATAACTTGCCCAAGTGATACAAAAAATTGTTATGTACATTGTTATCACAAAACCTAGCCCAGATAGGCTGCTGACCAGGCAGACCTTGTGTAACTCTTTCAAACCTACTTTAGGCTGAGGCTTGGCCTCCCCAACCTGAGAGGGCTCTCTCACAAGATTAAAGATTTGGATAATGAATAAGATGGCTAACTCTATGAAACAAATGAACAAGTATAAGACATTGAAACACAATTAGAAAGTATCCATTGGGCTTATGGAGTCAGATATGCTTCAGTATTGACAGTAAGGTTAGCTTTACATAGAAGTTCGGGCATTTAGAATCCAACATATGTAGAACACACCAGATACACATAGGACCAATACAGTTTACAAATGCATGAAGGAAATTAGAGCACTGTTAGTGATTTCTAAGTAATCACACATTCATACCACTATAGATAACAGGAAGAGGACAATACAAGACATTCAAAACATTGAATTCCTTCTGATTCCTAAGAAGCAAAGCCAAATACTGTATTACTAAAAACAAAGTCATTACACAAAGCACAATATCAGAGCTTTTCTGAATAATTTTCCAACCCTTTGTACATCAGATCTTCTGCTATATATAGAGCTCTTTACATAACTGAGATTCCTCCTCCAGCATGAGGGGAAGTCAAATTATTTATATTATGACACCTATTAACACTTTAAAATAACTATTAAATGCAACTAACTGCTAACTGGAAGTTCTAGAGACCTAAGACAATTAGGAGGATAACTCCACATCATGTGAGTAATAGCATTCATTACAATCAAGACTCGTTCTCTGACAAATGGTATCCTTCAGTTTAGCTTTGGTGGATGTTTAAAACTTTTTGCTGGCCCATAATGTCTCATCTCTTTACTGCTCTTGGAAAGTAGGAAACTACCCTGTTTTTCTGCTTTTGTTCTCCTCAAGGATATTCGAAACCAATTATCCCTGTTGTTCTTCATGTAATGTAGACCTTTCCCACATACATGTGTGAAAACAAAACCTTTTCAAAGTTGTTTGAAATATCATGAACAATACTAGCTGTGATCACTTTTATAAAAAATAGCTTAGAGTTCATATATATCTCTCTTCCACTTGTTTTTCCCTTGCTGGATGCTTGCACTTTGTAAATGATCCTTTTCTGAAACTCCCTTTCAAAAAGATTTCCCCTTGGTCACTCAAAATTGGTCGACCGAGTTATATTATGCAGCTATAGCAGTTTCGTAGCGCGCTACAAAACTGCTGTGCATTAGGCATCATCTACAGCAGTTTCGTAGCACGCTACAAAACTGTTGTGTAATCACAAAAACATAGTTTTAATGCCAAAATTTGACTATTTTGAGCTTTTCTTTCCCTTGAATTGTCTTTTCATCTGCCCTGAAACTATTCAAAACTGAATGCAGAGATATCATTCTCCAAGGAAAACATCAAAAAGGTAAATTATCAAAATTTATGACTTAGCATTATTCGCTGTGGGATTTTCTTGGCTAAGGAAATCCTTCTTGCTGGCTTAATTGTATCTTCAAATCCTCGATTTTCCTCTTCATCATTTTAATCCCAGCTCTCAGTCTTGTATTGATTTTTCTGATGTATTTCACTTCCTTTATTGCAGGGACTAACCAGGTGTAGTATTGAGCATGACAGTCGACCACCTCTGGTATTGAAATCGTTTTGTCTTCCCACAGAGCCTCCATTTTATTAAAATGAGCTTCCTTGAATGCATGTTTCCTTGAGATTTTCTTTAGTTTAGCAATTTCAAGATTTTCTAACTCCAATTTCTTTTTTAACTCTTGAACATTACATTCCTCTTGAGAGATAGTTGCCTTACCACTATTGTTTTTATGCAGCTGAGACAATGTTTCTGATGAAGTCACCGGTCCTTCATGAGATTTTGCCATCTCCTCTGTTTCACTTGCTTCCGGTAGCGTCTCTGGTACCTACTTTGAATGCCTCGTCACAGGTCTTCTTGGCTTAAAGACAAATTTAGAAACCTGATCATCAAATTTAAGCTTTTTCAAGGCTTTGATCTTTTTGGTTTTGTCTTTACCTGACTCTATCAAGTCTGCTCGAACCATAGGAGATTCTTCAATATCAATAGCTTGCATCCATTTGAATATCGAATGGATATCTAAAATCCGAAAGTGCCAATACTGGTGCTGAACTTATCTTTTTCTTCAAAGCATCAAATTATTTATATTATACATATCCCCAATGGAAGACTTTCTTGACACTTGTCAATGCATGTAATGGAGTTGCAATGGAAGAAAAATTAGCAATAAACTTTCTCCAATATTGTGCTAACCCTAAAAAGCTTCTTACCTCTATAACTATATTGGGCCTGGGCCAATTCAGAATGATGTCAACCATAGAGGTTTCTATCTTCAGCTTGCATCCTCCAACAATGTGTCCCAAATACACAAAAGAAGTCTTGCCAAATTCACACTTCAACATCTTTAAAAAAATTTGTTATTTTCTCAAGACATCAAGTACTTTGTTTACATGCATGACATGTTCACCTCTTGACATGCTAAATATGAGGATATCATCTATGTAGACAATGAAAAAATCATCTATAAATGGTGTCAATAAATCATTCATTGCCCTCATGAAAGTAGTTGGAGCATTTGTAAGATCAAAAGGCACAATATGCCACTCAAACAATCCTTGTTTATTTTTAAATGCAGTTTTCCAAATTTATTTAGTTATCCTAACTTAATGATAACCAATTCATAAGTATAACTTAGTGAAATACTTTTTATACCTCAACTAATTAAGAAAATCATCAATCCTTGGGAGTGGATAATGATTCTTTACTGTTATTTTCTTTAGTGCATGGAAATCCACAGACATGCACCAAGTTCCATCCTTCTTTGGCACCAAGACAATGGGAGAACCACATGGCAAAGTAGATGGGCATATGATACCTTTGTTCAACAATTCTTGAATTTTATTTTTGATTTCCAAGCTCTCTATAATAGACATGCAATACATGCCAATGTTTAGAAGTGGAACATCCTATTGCAACTAAAGATCATGTTGAATTCCCCTCTTGGGAGGTAACCCCTTTGGTTCTTGAAACATCTCACCATGCCTGCTTACCACATCAAACAAATCACATTTCAATTTATCATCACAACCTTCAAAATATTCATAATCAATATCATTATTTTTCTTTATGATGAGAAGAACAAAATTTTTACTTTCATTTACTAGTCTCTTCATCCACCTTGCATTAACCAATGAAATGTCCAGCTTTTGCGATGGGCTCTCACTATGTACTCCATCCCATTCTTGAGAAATATGTATTTGTTTTCATGGTGATAAAATTTTGCTTTTCTATCATAAAAATAAGGACTACCTAAAATGATTCCCGAGATGTCAAGTAGAACTACATCTAACTCAACTTCATCAATGAGCTCTTCAGTAATGGTGAACTTGAATAAACACTTCCTAGTAACCTGTAATTTTGCATTATTAACTATCCAACCTAATGGATATGGCTTATGACAAGGTACAGTTTCAAGGTTTAGCTTTTTAACCAAGTCTTATGAAATCAAGTTTGATTGTGACCCACTAGCAAATTATGCATCAATTTTTGTATGATTTGAAATCACTCTAACGTGAAATAACTCTATTCTTGACTCTTCATTTGGAGTGTTGTTTTGACTATGTGATGAACTAGTGCTTGCAATAGTTTCTTTTCATTTTGTAACCATGGCTAAAATCTTGGTCTCATTACTAGAATCTGAACCAAGCTTATGTTGTGTGGTAGTGGTCATCTTTTGTTTTCCCTTATTGTTTTGTTTCTTAGGCCTTAATTTGGAATGAAATTTCCAGTAGTGGGCTTCATCATGCCCCTCTTTGGAACAATGTTTGCATGTGATTTTCTCCCCTTCTTTCTTCACACTTGCATTTTTATTTCCCTTCCATTTTCCACCCTTGTCTTTCTCCTTGACTTGAATGACTTCATCCTACTACCCTCTTCCTAAATGTTCTTTCCTCTAGATTCAAGGTGCGTGGCTTGCACACATACATCATCTAAATTGTTTGGATTGAACATAAGAATTATATGTTTCATATAGGAATGTAAACCCCCAATATATTTCAACAGTTTATCCTAGGAATTCAAATTTACTCCTAATAACAAATCCCTTTTCCTAAACTCTTGTGCATAATCTTGGACTATTTGGCCTTTAAGCTACCTAAAATTCAGCCAACTCATAATGGATTTTTGTGTATAGGCTAAAGGATAAAACTATTTTAATTACAGAAAAGAATTCAACCCAAGTGATGGATTTCTTACTATGGATTCTCATTTCTTCTTGAGTCTTTTCTTCCCACCAAACTAGTGCAGCTCCTTCTAGCCCCAATGAAACTAGCTAGATCTTTATGTCGTCTTCTTGAAGGTTTTGAGTTTTGTAGTATACCTCCAACTGTCGAATCCAATTGTACAAATTTTATGCATTAACCTCTCCATTGTACACGGGAAGTTCAAATTTCATGTCCAATTTCAATAATGGAGTCTTTCCTTTCAAGTTTTTTGAATGAGTATGGGTAGTTTCAGTGGTGGTAGTGAAAGATGATGATGTATGAGATGATGGAGATGATGAGGATGGTGGAGATGGAGGTGGCTTTCCACCATTCCCTTTGGAATCCTTCTTCTCATCTATCTTTTCCTATGAGCTTCCTTCTCCATGTGGAGGTTTAGAACTCTCTCCGACCATTCTAGTGTTCCTCTCTTCATAGAGGACTTTAACCATCTCAATTAAAGTGAAGAAATATTTATTGAATTCTTTCTCTTCTTAAGAGGGACCTTGAGGCTCTCTTTCTCTAGACATAATGGCTATGGATTCAGGCTAAAAAATTGGGACTTCTTATACTTCTTCAATATCAGTTGAAGGAAAACCTTGAGGAGTTTCAAGTGCAGTTGGAATTGGAACTTTCAGTGGTGGAGATTGTGGCCTTGTGGCTCTCCTTCTTCTGGGAATTACCTTAGGATTTGTAACCAATAGCTTCCCTTCTCCTTTTTGCAACTTTACCTCTGTAAGCATCACAATTTTGCAACCATTAAAACCATAATTGCAAAAACTCAAGTAATCAAGTAATTCAACCTTTGCTTTGATACCAACTTGATCGGTTTTTGTATGATTAGTTTTTTTGTGCTAATAACAATTATGGAGTTATAAACATGTTCTTGCTTATTTCTTCTTGTGCTGAGGTTTCATTATTTGTTTTTGCATGTAAATAGATAAATTTCCTTAATTTTAAAGTGACATTCATAAGAAAAATAGCTTCAAAAACAAATACTAAACAACAAATATTCACAGTGCAACAAACCATCAAAGGGACACATTAACACAGTATTTTGATGAAGAAGTTCACCCCTCTCGGGCTACATCTCCTTGGTCTAGCTTCCATGGCTTGGGCCTTTATATTAGCTCAATGTGGAAAAATGTAGTTTTACAAAGCTCTATGGCTCATGATACCTACACTACTGTGTTCAGAATGTCCAAATTAGCCAAGAACACCTCTTTCTGAGCTCAATTTGGTCGAAAATTGACTTCTCTAGAGCTCAGCCAGTCTTTTCCTACATTTTTCTCCTCTAATTCTGGAATATCTCCAGTTAGCGCCACTAAATTTGGTGGCATGCCTGAATTTGGGGGCACTGCCAAATTTGCCACCAGGTTAAACTCATGGTAACTACACTTAATTAATTATTAAACCTAGTTTAGCGCTAACATAATCCGTTATTATCGTGAAAACCTCAGAGTTAACTAACCACAACCATCAGAGTTTTGAATGCAGTCACATGCGGTGGATATTGCATGTTTTCAAAGGATACCATTAGCTTGACCACCAGGGTTATGCTATTGTTCACATGTGATAAATGTCACATTAACTGTTCGGCGGAACCGTTGGAGTGTTGACTTTAGGCGTTATGGTGATAATGTTCACATGGGAACTGTTAAAGCTTTGGTTTGGATAGCTGTCGCGTTAACATAAATTGTTGCAATTTTTTTATATGGTGTTCACATGGGGGGAGGGCTAGCCTGTGGGTTGGCCCTCCCCTAATTTCTAACTCATAAGCCTTTACACTTCAAATATACACCGTTAACTTAATGGGTAAGAAACATGCTGTAGAGCAGACGGTTAATGCATGGAGTTTGTGTGTAGGAGGTCATGGGTTCGACCCCGTCTTCCACCATATATTTTTCTCCACTATAAATATTGCCAATCTAACCTTTGGGAGGTGCCACATGGTGGCCTCTGGGCTTGCCACATGGCATTCTTCATTGGTTCAAAAATCCACCAATAAGAACGCGCCAACAAATCACCTGCACAACCTAACTAGATAATGCCACTTATCCATCCCTAATTTGTCATTGACCAACATTGACCATGCCTAGTCACCTACCATGTCAAAAGTATGGACTGCTAGTTGTGCAGTGACTCAGAATTTTTTTTACCAAATTTTACCTGTTTAGCAAAGCGATCAGAACACAATAACTTTCTCATATGAACTAGTTTTCGATGAAACGAGTTGCGTTAGGATCATTTTTCTGAGACGAACATGGTCATTCAAGTTTCTATCCATTCTGAGAACTTTGATTTTTGAGCTAGATACTGAGCAACTAATCATCGCATAGGGTAGCCAAAGTGTCTGCTTGGCTCTTCAACTTTTGGTTCTTATTGAGAAAGTTGTTGGTGGTCATCTTCTTCCCATTTTCCCATGAGAAAATATTCTTAAAAAATTGTAACAAGAGCTTTCTCCTCTAAACTTTATGTATCATAAATTGGAGAAGATTCTGAATAACCAAAGATAAGAATAAAAATTTGGAGTGTCGATAAAATTTACAAAATAGGGCCTTTGAGGGTTTGTGTACAACTGAATTAGTTCTTATTTTTATATAATGAAATTGTCAAAAAAGAATGAAGGGATTTCCATCTTAAAACCTAGAAAATAAACACTCAAAGTGAAGTAGATAGGAAAATATATACAACCAATCATTGGTTCTTATCACCCTCAAGAATCAGTTTAAAAATTTATGAAACCCATGGATATTTTTCTAATCTATTGCCCAACAATGCCACCAGTTTTATTTTGTTGCCCGAGAGATAGAATCATCTAAAGATTAATGAAAAATTTTAAAATCAGTGGTCATAGGAACATGCCATGAGATCTGCAATGAATGATCTAATTTTGAAACCTAGCTTTAAAACCAAGTTAGCCAAGATAACTGAGGGTTGCATAGTTTTGAAGGTTTTCAAGAAGTGACTAGAAGCAAAAAGGAAAACAAAGCCTTATCACTGAGGCACTTAGGAATGTCAGTGTTTTCCTTGTAGAGGAAATAATGTAAAGATAAAGACAAATGTGTGAGTTCCTCGTATGGTAGAGTGCCTATTAAGGGATACAAATTAGAAATATGAATACCATTTCTTACAAGCAAATTCACAATTTTGATTTAAATCAACCAGTAGCTTCATTATATTCATAACCAGTAGAATAAAAACATTAATGAATGAAAAACATGATAGGAAAAATGTTACTAAAATTTTCACCAAAAACTACAATCAAACTAGTTCATATTCTTTAATTTCATAAAGTTTTCTTCATTACTTTGCTCTGATTTGCGGTCTCTCAACCTACAAACCCTCACAAAAATGCAATTTTTAGACTTTTATTTCCTCCCTCAGTATAACTGTCCAAGAATCAATTATAAAATTGATTAAACAATGATAAATCATTTCATACTATTTTAAATAATAATCCCCTTTCTTAAATATAAAAATATGAATGGAATGAGTTATGTAAAAACAACTCATGTTTAAGGTCATAATCAGATCCTTTAGAAATAAATCCCACCCCATTAAAATATTTTCTAACAATTTATATTACATGTTGTACTTTTAATTAAAATAACATCATATTAATAAAAACAGAATGTCAAGAATGGAATTTTGTCGCTTGACATGCCAGAGGTCAGGAGGATGTTTTGCAGGCTCCCAAGGTGGTTGAATGGTCCATTGGTTCCATGGCATTTGAATAATGTGTAGATCCTAGGTTCTTGGTCACATATAAATTGAAAAAACCACATATGGCTGCTGAAAACCATAAACTGCTCTCGGGACAACCTCTGGTGGTTTCTAGAAATATAGAGGGGTGGTGTCAGGATAAATGGTGGTCGTATATCTTCTGGATTTTTGTTTAGAGAAACAAGCTCTCTGGGGCTCCCTCTCATATAACCCTGAGTTTGCATGTAGGGGAAGTTTTAATTTAAATATGGATTGAGGTGCTTACAACATGCACACCTTTCATTTTTCCACTAGTACATCATATAATGTCGAAACATATCATTGTCAAGAATTCCTCGAGCAACCCTTTGAAGAATCTCCTGCCTAAAACGCAATCCAGTATTGCATCCATACTACCAAACATTTAACCCAAATGTGCTTGGAATAAATGTTCTACATTGGGTTCCCCTTATACTTTGTGCCCACTGTGTGTGATAGCTTTGGTCACTACTGCTGTATTGGTGAACTTTGTCTTAGATTTTCAATTAATGAAATTCATTCTCAGCCTATGACTTAGAAATTGACCCTCAACTCAATTTCTTTTTAAAATAAAGAGCCTTTTACACTGAGAGAAATAATAACATTAAAAGGCCTAGTTTTGGCACATAAGAAAATTTTAAATGAAAAATACTAAACATTGGGATTTATATTTGAACTGAATCCATAATATCATTAAAATACTTTTACCAAAATGATCTTCCTTTAATTTTGATCATTGGTGCTAGTTTGCCTCCAAGAATTTTAAATATTTTGACTATGCACATTCTAGATACAACATAAAGTGTAAGGGAAAATCCTACATATCACACCCACATGCTACACATTCATAAGATGTAAATATAGATGGAAGTTATTTATGTGGTCTTCTGGACTTCATGATTTATCATAATCAATTTTAGGTAAGAGAACCTCTAGGTTTTTAGGAAATCCATGAAAATTTCCACCAAAGTCTAAGGATCCTTAGGACACCCATATGGTTGGGAAGTTTCGATTACCAACCATTGGATTGGTGAAACTAGCCTAGTTATATTCGTAATTAGAATTATAAGATAAATATGGAGAGTGAGGATATCTAGATGAAGTTAGAGATATCTAGTCGAGTGGTTCAATGATTTCTTGGAAAGATAGATTAATTAAATCTTCTTTGAATTTGACCAAGATGCCAACTTTGGTAACATTTCTTCTAATAACTTTTGTCTAAGGTAAGAAGGGGGCTACAAGGAGATTTTCAATTTTCCTAGTGTATGCATGGAATTCATCTAAGGGTATTGACTCCAATAAAGGGGGAAAATACAATCTTTGTGCCAAGACTCAAGATTTTCGAGTTGGAGGTCATATGAGAAGTATATAGTTTTTATGTGGCCTTTTCATTGTGAGGATTGTGTTTGTGGTATCACCAAGTATTCATAACAACCATGTAAGTCATACCCTCCTTATAGCACCAAAAAATATTTTCTTAGGGATGAAAGGCCCAAAAATATTTAAAGGGAGCCTTATCTCATTTATGAAGTCCCAATTAGACGTCACACTATCTAGGATGAGAGACCAATATATATATTGGCCTGGTTTCCATTAATGGTGATAGAAAGTTGTGAGATATGGCGAATCTACATAGTACGCAATTGTAAGAAAGAAAATAAGTAAACTATATAAATGCATTAATTCAAAACTATCTTTGTCTATTATAATTAAAATTAATGGTGTTGGATGAATAATCAATTAACACATAATATTTCTTAATACTAAGAGAAGACAATTAGTTATTTTGTAATATGAGCAACGTTAGCATTTTCAAATTGGCCGCTAAAGACATAAAAATCAACATATAATCCAACTAGTACCCAATCATTCAAATACAAAAGCAACTTCAAAGGAGAGTTTAAACATTTTGAAAACTCCAAGAAAAGTATACTTATAAATAGATAATGAGATCGACACATAATCATGATATGCAAAAACATTACTACATAAAAGTCATCAGTAACCCATGACAAGATTAAAATAATCCAATATTTATCCTTCTATGGTCCTTAGGGATTAAATATTATATTCAAAATTCTTCTCATGTATGCAAAGTTCCAAAATGTGCATATTTCCTAGAGATTAGGACCTTTTATAGATGAAACCGACAACTACTTCTTGATGCTTGTTAGCTACCCCAATAAAAGTTACAATTTTTCATTTTCTCTTCTTTTTCATATTCTATTTTATTATAAAAAAAACATTATTAGTCTAAAAAATGAAAGGAATTCCACCTATTACAAAATTGCAAGGCCATTTACCTAAATCCCTAAAATGTCTTACAGGTAATGTACTAAGATTTTATAATGAGACAAAATCATTCTAGTTTGGTTGGTTAGTAGTTGCTCCATTGTGACATGGCATTCAAATGTACTCTAGGCTAATATTTTAACATCTTTCCCAAGGATACCAAAAAGGAGTTTAGCACATCATGATGTCTAGTTTCCCTTATTGTATTTTTCTTCAAGGGTTCATTGGTCACCTTATTGGTAAATAGGTTGAATGATAGCTCTCAGGAAGTCAAAGCCTCTTCTAATTCCCTATTAACCTAAGGGTCTAACATTTCGTCTCCTTAACCTCCAATTGAGGGAAACTTGTTCATTTTTAGTAGTTTATCTGCTAAAGAATAGCTTCTATGATATAGGGTCCTAGATCATTTTACGCCCTTTTCTATTTTTTCCTAGACCTTGAGAGCCTTGTTGAATACTAGATAGATTTAATTCGTTTCCTCCTAAATTATCCGAGAGGATTCTAAGGGATCTTGAAGGTATTGTATCACTGATTTATTTAGCTAATTGATTGAAATAATTACTCCCTTCAACTATGTCCCCATTTCTTCTACCTTTTCCCATAGTAGGATAAACTTGGTTGATATTCTATGCACTTTCTAGAGACGTGCATATACTTTCTTTAATATCGCTTTGAACGTTCCATGCACCTCAACAACAAAAGAAAGGTAATCCTATAACTTAGAATTTTCCAAATTAGATTTTTATTTTCTACTCCAAGGGTTCAATATTTTTGCTCCAACTCTATTGTCTGGTTCTTCAACATGTGAGGTTGTTATATTGTGTCCTTCACATTGTTTTCATTTTCTTGCAAGAAGGTTGGGCCAATGAATCCCATTGTCAATGGATATAACTGAGTATCTAATATTATGGCCTTTTTTGCAATATATACTAGGGAAAGGTCATGAATGGGGCATCATCCTTTCTATTTTTTCTACAATCATCCTTAAGCTTTGTCATACCTAGACTAACTCAGGTAGACAACTTTTTGTATTCTTGTAGAAGTGAGGGCCCAATTTATACATAGTAAGGTGTGATCTAGTGGTGGCTAGCATAATTATTTTTTTGGAATATATACCTATGGGCCCCAAACCTGATTACTTTGTTGTAACTATGCTTGGGCATTTTAGGCCTCTTTTTGCTCAGTTAGAGATTCTTAATTTTTTCTAGTTCTTCTTCTTCTCTAAGTATCCTATCCTCTTCTTCATTTTCCATCCATTGTTTATCATGTGTTTTTATATCTTTTTAATTCTTATTTTCTCTTCCTTTCCTCTTCCTAAGTTATTTTAGTTTCTTCCACAATTCTACTTGCTTCTCAATCCTCTTAAAACTTTTTTCCCTTAGCTAACCTAGAAGCTTCCATTTGAGAGGCTTATTTTTTGGAGAAGGTCTCCTTTACTTGTGATTTGTCCTTTTCCTTTTGTTTGGATTTCAAGTTTTTTTCCATTCTAAAAATTACCTCATAATAATTGTTTACGTCTTTTAGATTTTTATCATAAGTACAAGCCTCAAAATAATAATCCTATTTGCATTTTCATACCCAACAATGGTTTCCAACAACTAATTTGGGATCATACCTACGAAATGATGTAGATTTAAAAATGGAAATCAATGAGAGCATTATATTCTACCTTAGCCTCTTTCATATCTTTCAATGTGTATGAACCTAGATGGAATGCAATATGAGGGAAAGAGGCCTTCTTATCTATTGAGAATACACTCCCACTTTTGTAGATGCATGGTATGTAATTTTTAGGAGGATGACTTTAATGGTGGAAAATTAGGGAAGGAGGTGGCATGGCTTAGCTGCTTCATATACTCATAAGTATGTTCCATCATCTCTAAATAATTGATCTCCAATGGATTTTATCACCTGCATGTCCTGTTCTGATATACATTAGGTTGGTGAATTGAAAAGCAACTCATATAAGGAAATTAAGCAGCCAAGGTAAATATGGGTGTAGGATAAACAATATTTTGAATCCCACAATATTTTAAAATACAAGTGGATGAGACCATCCTATGTTTTCCATTTCCATTCCATTCAGGGGAAAGTGTGTTTCAGACATATTTTATCTATGAGCTATCAGACCATGAAAAAGTTGGTTTATTTCCCCTCTTATGGAATTTGGGAAACACCTATGTTATCTTATATATTGGAAGTTGATATGACAACTACCAAACTAAGGATGTTTCCTATGACAAACACATAGTATGCTAGAGGAACCCATCCGTCGTTAAAACTTTAGGCATTGAACTTACCATATAATTTACATAAAATAGTGGCCATTAACTAGTGAGGAGTCTTGAGTAAATTAGTTGGGTGCTCCTTATTGGGACTATATTTCAACCTCGTCTTGCATGGACGATTATATAGGTGGAACCAATGTGTCAATATAGGCTAGTAGGTGGGGTGACATGGACGATTATTTAGGTGGAACCAATGTGTCAATATAGGCTAGTAGGTGGTTTCTCGATGTCACAATAATAGTTAAAAATGTGAAAGAATGGGAGAAAGTGGGGGCTAAAACAATGTTTTATAGCCATTATGCATGGAAAAAGTAAAATTTAAAACAATGAATGCCTTGAACTTCATTGCAATAAAGTGACTTCTCATGTGATACATCATTATAGTGTTTTCTTTCCTAGTGATACAGGATATGAGGTTGGTTGGAAAATAATGTCATAGGGATATTGACTTCTTCTATCATGTGCATGAGAAACGCAAGGGGGGATAAGATGTATCTCTAATATTTTGACTTCCCTAGGTATACATCACATGAACTAGGGGGTAGTGTGGTTTTATATCACTAGAAATATAGCTTCTCAACAATATGTCAATGGGATTTTCATTTTCCAGGAGATCTATGGGATTTAGGGATTTCACTTGTGAAATTCTTAAGTCTTCTAGTGGGGAAGGGGAGTAATGTCACAAGGATGTAGGCACACGCATTGGTGTATCACTACTGAAGTTATCTTCCTAGTTATGTATCACTATGATTGTGAATTTTGTAGTGATATGTCATTGATAACATGACTACTCTTGCATTAACGAGAAGTGTCCATAAGATCTTGAAAGGGTAGGAGGGGTGACAAAATAAGGAAAAAGGGCCTAAAGTCTTTGGAAAGTACTCAAAATTCATAGAAATAAATAGGGGAGGGAACCTTTCAAGTTTTGGGGATGAAAATTCCAAAGATGAGATAAAGTGGGGTTTTTGATGCAGGAAAAATAAGTTCTTTGCGAGAAAAATTAACCCTGAGTTGTTATAATTTATCCTCATTACTTTCTAAACAAAATACATAAGCATAATATTTGTAAGCATATACTTTTCTTACTTCCATGACTGGAAACCATGTACTTAGCTTATTAGTTGACAATGCAACTATAACTTACCTATTAGTCATCTAACTAGTTGCTTTACCAAATAGGTTCAAGATATAACCATTGATAGATCCTGTCGAATTTCTTGTACATTCACAAGCTCATGCAATGTACTAAAGCATAGAACAAGAATCTTCTTCTACTTTCAACTAACGGAAGCCAATAGATCGATGAAGAAAATATCAACAATAAGAAGATAAATCAATGGCACATAACACAAGATGTATTTGGGGAAATCCAGGTCTCAAAACCCCACTATCTGTATTGCATATATCGGAAATGTGAGTGAAGATACAAAGTGTGTTCTCATTCGAAAAATTCTGCACAAGTATGATTAACTCTCTCAGCTCACAAGCTAGTTCTTAGGCAACACTTAGTCAATTCTATAGCTCTACAAGCTCCTAATCTCTTGCATAATTCCTAGGATGAATAGCCCATATTTAAAGTAATGCATGCTTCCAAAACTACGCAATCCAAACATAGGATCAATCTTTTATGCATGCATGATATTTACACTCCAGTAAATAATACCACTTATAGTACATTGTCCCTACACTCTAGTCTCAATTGGGTCTTTCTCTAAACTGACATGCATGAGTTTTTCATGAGGGAATCTTCAGTTAACTGGAGTAGCACTAGTGGATTTAATAGTGCACCAATTGAATGTTAGTCCTCTATTAGTTCCAAAAATAATTTAGAACTAATTTAACTGGACTTAACTCAGTAAATTGAGTGATGTAATTTCCAACTCAATTTAAACTCATACTAGACTCCTAAAACTTAGGGTTAACATATACATGACTACAAAAAGACTTCCAACTCAAAATTGCTAAGCTAATTAAGTTCATTAAACTTAATTAGCTATTACAAGTTTCTATGAGAACATAATTCAATTTTAATTCTTATTTTAATTCAAAGACAAATTAAACTCGAATTTCTTGTTGCCATTTCTCAACACTCCCTCTCAACCAGAAAGGGATTATCAGCTACCCCGATCCTGTCTCTTTGAAACTCAAATTTACATATTGACAATGCCTTTGTCAAAGTGTCAGCATCTTTCTCCTTCGTGGGAGTGTACTCTAACAACATAATCCACCTCAATGCATAATCTCCAATATGATGATATCAAATATTAATATTCTTGGACTGATCAAGAAAAACTGGATTTTCAAAGAGTTTGATACAACTCTTATTATTGGAGTAAATCACAGTTGGATCCATTTGCTCACCAAACAAACCAACCAAGATCTTCCTCATCCACATGGCTTCACATGTTTCCTAACTCACAGCCATGTACTCTACCTCTGTCGAACTGAGTGCAACTGATCTCAGTTTCCTTGTACCAAAACACTGTCGTTGACCTAATAGTGAAGATCCCTCCTGATGTGCTCTTCCTATCAGATGGAATCCCTACCCAATTTGCATTAGTGAAGCCTTGAAGCTTCAATCCCTATGTTTGTCTCTACCATAATTCATACTAAGAAGTGACCTTGAGGTATCTCAACACATGCTTTGTTGCCTTCCAATACAACTTGGTATGCCTAACCATCACTTGACTAAGTTGGTTAACTGCGTAGAAAATATCCATCATGTGTTCACCAAGTACATGACTGAACCCAAAAGATGCCTGTAAATAGTAGCTTCCACTACTTCCCCTGAATTAGCATCCTCCCTCCTCCAGCTACCTACTAGAGGAGTCTCCATGGGTTTGTTGCTCTCCATCTGGAATCTCCTGAGTATATTGTTGGCATACTTTCCCTAAGACACAAATAACTCCCCATCTCCCTACCATACCTCATGCCATGAAAGTAATGCATGAGCCCCATGCCCTTCATCTCAAACCCTCTTGCAAGTTACTCCTTGAAATATTTGATTAGTTGATCATCACCTGTCAGTATGATTCCATCAACATAAATTACAATGATCCACAGTTTAACTTCCACCATTATGTGGTACAAGTTTGCATCTGCTTCACTCATTGTGAAGCCCAAAGCGGTGAAGTAGTTGTTTATCCTGGTGTACCAAGCACAGGGTGCATGCTTCAGCCCATACAAAGCTCTCTTGTGCTAGCACACATGCGACTCATGGTAAAAGATCTCAAAACCTTAAGGCTTCTCTATGTACACCTCTTCCTCAATCAGGTCATTAAGGAAGGTTGTCTTTACATCCATATGATGTATCTTCCAACCCATCTATGGTGATAGTGCCAATATAGATCTGATTGATGAGTACCTTGCAATAGGAGCAAAGGTCTCATCATAGTCAATCCCCTCTACCTATGAAAAGGCACAGGCCACAAATATAGCCTTATGGTTCTCCACACTACCATTTGTAGCTTTCTTTACCTTGTAAAGCCAACGAGAGTTCATCATTGACTTGTCCTTTGGTCTCGAGACCACATCCTAAAAATGGTTACGAGCTATGGAGTCATACTCCTCCACCATGGCATCAACCCAAGTCAGCTGTTGCACTACTTCCTTAAAGGAATATGGCTCTGTCACAACACATTCACCCATAAGATCCATGTTTCGAGAGTACCTCTTAGATGACCTCCTCTTCCTGCACTAAGAAGTGGGTTCTCCCACATTCTCCCATGCATCATCCAACAATCTATTAGCCTCTCTGGCGTGCTTTCTTCCCTCTCTGGAAGACTCTTCCTAAGTGGATGTCTCCACTCTCGGATCCTCTACATGTGGCTGCTCCACATCAATTTGAGGCTCCTCAAAATTAGGAGCTAAAATCTCTTCATCCACATGTAGCTCAATCTCCCTCTCAAGAGAGAGACACATGGCGTTGTCCTCATCAAATCTGACATCCCTACGAACTATTGTCATCCTACTAGTCGGCAAGTGCATCAGATAATTGTGAGGTGTATCAATGTACTCCACAAATATCCCCAACTCTACTGTCAGTTCAAGCTTCTTTCATTCAGCTTTGGTCACATGAAAATATAACAATGACCCAAAAATCCTAAAGTGATCAACATCTGGCCTCCTACCAGAATAAGCCTCCTCTGGTGTCTTCATCTCAAGTATCTAATGTGGGCTACCGTTTTGAGCATAAACTGTTGTGTTGTATGCCTTAGCCCACAAATGTAGTGGTAGGCCCTAATCATGTAACATCGCCCTTGGTGCCCCCACTATGCTTATGCTCTTCCTCTTGACCACCCCATTCTTTTGAGGGTTATGGGGTTTCGTCAACTTCCGTTTAATCCTATCCACTGCACAAAAGTTATTAAACTCATTTGAGACATACTCACCACCATTATCACTCCATAGAGATTTAATCTTATTTCCCGATTCTTTCTCCACCAATGATTTAAACTTACAAAACTTTGTGAAAGTTTGATCCTTTTTCTGCATGAAAAATATCCATCATTTACAAGAATAGTCATTAACAAATATAACATAATACCTGTGTTTGGCTATGGATCCTATTGAGAATGGTCCACACACATTTGAATGGACTCGCTCTAGAATAGCCTCTACTCAACTGTCTTTGTTATGAAAGGAAGACTTGGTGTATTTTCCCAAAGTACACCCCTTGCATGTATCAACTTGATCAAGCATACCTTTGGGAACACCAATAGAGATCTACTACAATATTTTCAAAGCCCCATGATGCAAGTGGCCTAATCGCCTGTGCCACAACTCACCAACTTCTCAACTCTACAGCCCTTCTACTTTTGTGCTCAAAGAAGCACACTCCTCTACCTACAACTTATAGAGATTATTCACCCAATTCCCAATCTTATTAACTTAACCGATGGCTATGTGTTGAAGGAACGTATTTCCTTTTGAGAATATCACATCATAGCCTCTATCCTCAAGCATGGAAACTGGTAACAAGTTCTTCTTCAGCCCGCACACATACATAACATTATTCAAGGTGAGTGTAGCCCCATACTCCCCTTTGAAAATTAATCGTGCCCAATCCAATAACACTATAATTCCCATCATCACCATCTTGATATGCATATGGATATATTTCTCCTCCAGGTCACTGAATAACTCTTTGTCGCCAATCATGTGGAATTAAGCTCCACTATCTAAGTACAATACACTTCCCATCATTGATGACACCATGCATGCAATGAGAGAAATTTCCAATTCAAATTGAGAGGCCAAAGCCTCACCCACTGCTCCTCTTAAGGACTTCTTCTTGGACTTCTTGAGTGCACAATTTGTAGCAAAATGGCCCAACTCATGACAATGAAATCACTTAAGTTTCATAATATATTTCTTCTTACCTCCATGATAAGAATCTGATCTGGAATGGGAATATTTCCCTTTCCCCTTCTTCACCTTAATCATTAAGGAATATTTCTCTTCATCATCACTCTTTGATGAAGAGCCATCCCTGGTGTTCCTCTTGATCTCCTCCTTCATGAAATCCAACCACATTCGTTCCCAATCCAGCAACTTCTCCCGGCCATTGACAGAGTCCTGATAACTATGCCAACTCTTTGGGAGTCTTAGAAGAGAAATACTCACCATATCATCCTTAGCAATCGTGATTCCAACACTTCCAAGTTCATCATGACACTGAGTGAACTTGGTCAAAAATTTTGGAATCATCTCGCCTTTCTCCATTTTGATTTTTCGAAGTTTTTCCTTCAGTGCCAATTTCCTTTGGTCACTATTGTTATGATACAAGTCCATCAATGTTTTCTACATATCATATGGAGTTTCCTTGCCATGGAGACTTGAGACAATGTGGTCTCGAACTCCCTTAAGGATTATCCACCTTGCCTTCACCACACACTTCTTCCATTCGGTGAAATTTTGTGCATCCGATGTTGCTGGATTAGGAATTTCTTGATCAAAGAATTCCTTCAAGCCATTATCCTCTGGCAAAACCTCCATTTTGTCCTTCTAGGCTATAAAATTCGAGCTTCTTCCTAAGGCATACTCAAGCCACAAACTGTAGTATGTCATCCGACAATCCTGAAGTATGTATTGCAAATTCTAATTGCACCTGTAAACCAAAACTAAAAACTTCAAAATATCCTCTAGTATATTATTTTTAGGTTCGATGCCATGTAGAATTTCCTATAGATTCACAAGCTCATGTAATGTACTAAAGCACAGGACAAGAATATACTTCTACTTTCAAGCAGCGGAAGCCAATAGATTGATGAAAACAATATGAACAAGAAGATAAATCAATGGCACATAACACAAGATATATTTGGGGAAATGCTCTACTCAAAACCCTACTATCTGTATTGCATATATCAAAAATATGAGTGAATATACAAAGCTTGCTCTCACTAGAACAATTCTGCACAAGTATGCTCAACTCTCTCAACTCACAAGCTAGCTCTTGGCCAACACTTAGCCAATTCTGCAGCTCTCCAAGCTCCTAATATTTTTCGTAATTCCTAGCATTAATAGCCCGTATTTAAAGGAATTCACGCTTCCAAAACTATGCAATCCAAACATAGGATTAATCTTTGATGCATGAATGATATTTACAATCTAGTAAATAATACCATTGATAGTACATTGTCCCTACACTCTAGTCGCAACTAGGTCTTTATCTAAAATGGCATGCATGAGTTTCTCATGAGGGAATATTCAGTTAACTGGAGTAGCACTAGTGGATTCATTAGTGCACCAACTGGCTGCTAGTCCTATATTAGTTCCAAAAGTAATTTAGAACTAATTTAATTGAACATAACTCAGTAAACTGAGTGATCTAATTTCCAGCTCAATTTAAACTCATATTGGACCTCTAAAACTTAGGGAGAACATATACATGACTACATAAAGACTTCCAACTCGAAATTCCTAAGATAATTAAGTTAGTTAATCTTAATTAACTATTGACAAGTTGCTATGAGAATAGAATTTGATTTAAATTCTGATTTTAGTTCAAGGACAAATTACACTGGAACTTCTTGTTGACACTTCTAAACAAACCCTAAGAAATCAAGATCTCCAACCCAATCCATATGAACCACTTCACATTATTTCATGGTAAATTTATATTGGAACATATGTAGAGCCTAATTCTATAGTCTCTTCTATTAAGTTAGGAAATAGCCTTAAGGGATTGATTTATATAAATATTGTCATTTAATCTCCTTTATTGTGGAAAAGGAGCCAATACAAGAACTTTTTTAAATCAAAGAAAACACCTTATGATAGTTTATATTAATGACATGTTCATCAAATTCATAAATGTAATATATCCTCTAAGGAAGGCACACCAATATATAGGATATCTATTAAATCTCTACAATATTGTCTCAACACATTTCTTCTAATTCAACTAGAGTTTCTTGTTTTCCTAATTTCTTTTAGTTACCATGCCCAAAATAAAATTTGTAACACCAAAATATTTCATGTCAAATTTAGAACATAACAAATATTTGACATCTTTGATTATTTACTTAGTTATTCCAATAAATGACATATCATCAACATAAAATACCACCTAAACAAAACATAACCAATTTTTCTTGGAATACTCATAATGACAAATTTGGTTTTTAAGAAACCAAGTCCCAATCTATAAGTATAAAAATTTTGATGCCACATTCTTAGATACAATTTTATTCCATAGGGTGGTTTATTTGGCTTGCAAGCCAACTCCTTTGTTCCCTTCACTAAAAAACCTTTTGGCTTTTTCATGTAGATTTCTTCTTCAAAATCCCATGTAGGAATATTTCCTTCACATCGATTTTCACTACCTCAAGATCAAATGCAACATCTATAAACAAAATAAATCTAATGGAATTTAAGTTAGCAACATAAAATAAATATCACCAAAATGAATTAAATCCATTTGGAATTACCGATCTGCTATTAAGAAGTCTTTATACTTATCTACCATACCTTCTACAATCAAATCTTCTTAAACATCCATTTCCTACTAATATGTTTTCTTCTATCTAGAAACTCAACTAGATCCTGAGGCCATTTTTATCTAAGAAATCCATTTCTTCAACCATGGCCACTTCCAAATTTTACTATCCTCTAAATCCATTAGCATTCTATGTATTCTAATATCATCACCACTAATAGATAAATGAAACTAGATTGAAAATCAAGTGGGTATACCTTTCAAGCTTCCTCATTTTTCAAACCAACATCCTCAAGATGACATGACCCCAAAGGGGGCACATATAGGTTAAATATGTATGATATGAACACAACTAAATGTACATGTAATCAGTAAATGTATGTTTAATAGGGTCAAATTAATATGAGAGGGACCATGTGTGCATTGTATGAATAGGCATATATAAAGATCATATAATCATTACTAATGACATGATTTAGATGTAGGAATGTGCTTGGTGTATTTAGAGGAAGTTCTCTTATTCTTTAAGGATTTATTGCATAACTTATTTCTCTTATGGATCAAAGCATGGAGTTGGGTTACACTTTTTACAGAAATGAGGGCATATTTCGCTAAAAATGTATGCTCGATCGAGCGATTTTAAGAGATCAATTGAGCAATTTTTAAGCTTTTGACCGAGATATTGAGCCAATTAAAAATAGCTTGATTGAGCGGTTAAAAAAAACCCTCGATCTATTTTTTTTCTAACCTGAGTTACCAACTCGATTGTGAATTATGACTCGATTGAGCTATATTTTTTTATCGAGCCACTAGTTAACCACGTATGCTGCTCAATGGAGGGTTACTTTAACCCTCGATTGAGCCGCTAGTTAACCACATGTGTTGGTCAATCAAGGGTTAATTTAACACTTGATCGAGCAATTTGAATTTTGAATTTAAGTGTTTGATCGAGCATTTAAAGTGCTAGATCAAGCTCTTGAAGTCCTAAAAATTAAGTATCAACACCTCTTCTATAGATTACTCTGCAACCCAATTTCGTCCCCTATCAGATTTAGGGAAGAATTTGTCCTCAAGTGGCAGAGTTGATCATGGTGAATTCATGAAAGAATCCTATATCCAATGGAATATGAATTTGACACTTTCAAATTCATATTATATTTTTCATTTAATTTCTTTTAAACGTAACACTTGAAATTTTTTTGGACAGTTTCAAAGGGGTTGAATAAATCCTTAATAACATAAAATATACAGAAAGAAAAAATTTCAAAAAATACCACTATCTTTGTTTACGAGTCCTATTCAAAAGGGTACTCTTGTTTTTTCAATTTATTTAAAGAGTTGAAAAAATATTATGTGAACACATGTGTCTTCAAAATGCAAATGAAATATTACTTCACCAACTTTGAATAATAATAAAACATATGACTTGGAAGAAGAAGAAAAAAAATATTATTATGAAAAACTTAGTTCCCTCCATGTAGATCATGATCATCTAGCTATCTCTCTCTCTCTCTCTCTCTCTCTCTCTCTCTCTCTCTATATATATATATATATATATATATATATATTACACATTTTAGACTAAGTTATGCTACGTGAACACACACATACCTCTTAAATTTTGCAAAAAAATGCAAGGACATATATTGCATTTAATGGAAAATTGAGAGATTATACAACACTAAAATTGTTTATAAAAAAATATCATTAGGAAAAAAATGTGGTTCTCCACATATTGTCTTTTTACTCTGAATAAAAATTAATAATGATTATATGAATTTTGAGGGGTGAAATTCAATAAAAGAGGAAAAACTTGAAATTTCATCGCCACATTTGGCCCAAAAGTGTTACCCATATTCATGCTTTCACCCTTATCTATCTTAGATTTTTTCTCCATATTCACGCTGGTGAACATGGTGTGTACTTCTAGTTCTTTATCCATTTGAATCATAACAATTAGTATGAGAGCATACAATCCTAAGATTTTATTCTTAAGCAAAAAGTCTCAAAAATTTCTCTATAACTTTTTTTAGGTAGCTTTATATAGTGAACTTATGAGGAGACTAAAGAGATATGTTGAAGTAAAATTAGTCAAAATCAAAGTCCTAGTTTTCTATAATTTCATATATATAGAATATAGAAATTATGGCTTGTGAATAATCCTAAAATTAGTCTCAAGCGAGTCATATTTCTGTTTTTGTTATAACTCTTTCTTAGAAATTTTAGATAGTGAAATTTTAAGCATACAAATGAGCAATAAATAAGTAGACATGGTAAAAATTGCAAGTTTTCGTTCATTGTATTTTCATATATATAGACTATAAAAGTTAGGGTTTGTGACTATCTTGAAATTAGTCTCAAACAAGTGATATTTTTATTTTCATTACAACATCTTGTTGATTGGAGGAATAAGTATTCATACAACATGGGATCATCACCCAATCAAGTCCCTAATAGGGTATATACTCATTTAGTGGTGATGTCTAATGATATGTGGTCCTAATTTGTACTAAATGAATGTCTCCTAAAAAGGAGACTTTACAATATGCTTCCCTAATCCCCTTAGGATGGTACCAAGGAGTGGGCATTCCCATCGCCTTGATATAATGCTAGCTCACATGAAGGGGGTATGCATCTCCCAATATACTTGGTACATTACACACAGTCCTATCACATCATAGATATTAACACAAAGTGGGAACAAGGTTAAATTTCATTTGGGTATTACAAGTTGCATAGGGAGGTACAAGAGGACTCAATAGGGGAATTCCATCATATTGACAGAGCTAGAGGAAATAATTGATAGTATAGACTGCAAGTTGACCATTCTAGCCAGGGATCAGCCAACATTTCCTTCTCCTCAGATGAGGGTAACGACAAACTAGCATGGATGCCTAGAGATTCTACCCAATAGTTGTTATGACTCGCTATATTTTTTCTTGCAACACTAGTAGTCTTTTATGTTTCCTCATGTAGATATATGTTAAGGTCTATCACAACCATCCTATTTTTGTAAGTTGATATTTACAAGATTATGTAGCTAGACAATGTCTTAACAATCTCAAGACACTGGACTTATGGTACTAGTCTAGTTTCCCTTCAGGTACAACATATCAAAAAAAAATTGGTCTATGTAATCCTCATTTGCGGTTATGCAAAGTATCTAACACACACACACACACACATGTTTTTCTAAACATAATGAAATCTAATCCAATAAAAAAAATAAAAATATATAATCTATCTAAATATACCTCCTCTGCTAAATCTAACTGTCCTAATTGGGATAAAGAAGTAGTTGATAATATCCCAATTGGGAGCATAAACCACTTTAACTATAAAATATTAAGAGGAAATTAAGTTGTTTTAGACAAGAAATAGTTCACTACTTCAACAATTTGTTAGGAGCAATGTGTAACATAACTTATAGAGGATTATATTAACATTTAACCATGTAAATACAATTACTAAACTTAAGAAAGATAATTCAATTCAAAGATTGAAAATACTTCCTAATCTTATATATGAATATTATAATACATTTAAATTAAAATATGATATATTCTACATATCATTATCAAGAATGTCCTTTCACTAACCTTAGGATTTCAAATCCTTCATTAAATTTAGATAATAGTATACAAAATGCAATATTTATATTCTTCAACCAAACAAAATAGGAGCATTTGAAATAGACATGATAATAATATACAAGTTTGAGTCCTTTTGCATGTTTTTTCTTTCTAGGTTATAAATCCATCTTATATCCTTGATGGTAGAGCACAAGTCTCAATTCTATAATGCAACCTTCAACTATAATTTTAAAAGAGAATCCTAAGATAATGTAAGGCCTCCTTTTCATGGTTCAGTCTCCTCTAGGTTTTCATTTTCCTCATATTAACAAAAATGTGTATGTTGGAATTCAAAAAATTCCAACTCCCTCAACTCTAATGTGTATGTTGGAATTCAAAAAATTCCAACTCCCTCAACTCTAATGTGATGCCTCTTTTTATAACAAAATAAATGTTTTTCTAAAACCTCTTTTTTTTTTTCAAAAATGAATTGGATATTCATTAAATTTATTTGAAAGAGACACATTAAAAAAATACAATTTTAAATCATCTTATTATCAATTCTTTCTTTCTTTTCCAACTCAAGATTTAAATATTAATTAAAGATATTCTAATTGATAATCATCCTTCACATTAACTCCTTGATACTAGAAAGATGTTTCAAAATAAAAACAAATTCATTAATTATAGAAAAAAAATAAACAAAGTACTATAGTTAAGAAATCACTCATTAACATAAATTAAAATGTAAAAGAATAAAAGAATAAATGGATATATTAGTATTTATTTCATTCCATTTATTTAGGATTTTGGCTTTATTTTTTAAATATAACTAGAAAAATATCCATTATAAAAACTAAAATAGATTTTAAATATTTACAAAATCTTTTATTTTCATTTTTATGAGATTTTTTTATTTTTTATTTTATTCTATATAATTAGAAAAAATTTATATCATAATAATCAAAATATATTCTAAAAATTTCCAAAATCTTTTATTTTATATTTTAAAGATTGTTAAAAATCCTAATATCTAGAATAAATTTTTATTATTGTATTTTTATTCATAAAACCAAATAATTAATAAAAAATAATAAATTATTAACAAAGTATCAAAGTAATAAAATTGTAAAATAAAATTATGAAAAATAAGAATCATGATGATTGAAATGCAAAGTTTTTTCTTCATTTAAATTTTAATACGTTATTTTACTTTAGCGTTAATTTTTTTTTGCGATAGAGTAAAAAGAAAATCACATAGGGTTTTTTATTTTATTTTTTTACACTGAGTTAAAAAGTGAGTAATTTTATTGTAAAATAAAAAATATTTTATTGTTTTTTAAAATAAAAGTATTATATTATAAAATATTATATTCAAAATTTAGAGTCCAAAAACTATTGATGGTAAACTGGTTATTTTACTTTAATCTTTTTTTTGTTTGTCATTCAACGTAATTTCATAAGATTTTCAGAAAAAAATGTTTACAAAAATAATCTCAATAAGCCCCTTTCCCTCATTCTGACCAAACTTGTTGAGATTGGGACCTATAGGAAACCATAGGGAGAAATTGACATCCATTATTTACAATAGGCATTGTAGCCTTAGCATACTAAAAGATAACAAAAGGATAACTGAAAGTAATGGCAGCATCTCAAGGAGGGGGATTGGGAGGAATTAATGAGGGAGTTGCAAAGTAACTAACATGCTCATGAATATTAAAACCTATGTGTTCCACCCTCGCTTCCAAGCTGCGAAGGTGGTCATTAGTGCTACGATGGCTACAATGAAAACTATCTAATTGTTCCATAATTTTGTTTTGATTGTATTGGATGTTATTTATCTAAACCACAAGCTCATTGTGATCTTCATAGTAGTGGTCCCTAAGAAATTTCCATTGTAATCTGGATATTTCGAAGTTGCTCAGCAATCGAATCCAAAGTGGTCGGGGCCACAACATGGCTTGGGGAGAAAGTTGTTGATAGGCGGCAACTTCTTCAATCTCCCAGTTGTCTAAACTATCCAACAGCGAGTTGTGGCAAGGCTTGGGATGCCCTACGCAAATATGGTTCCCTCCCCCTCGATAGGCTAACCACATTGACGTGGCATACTAAAGTGGTCAAGGACAAACCTCTGACAGAGGGGAGATGCAAGAGAAAGTAGTTCACAATACTTGCAATAAACAAAGTAGTCAGACCCACAGAGGCACAGCTCCTAAAGGATGTAGACCAAAAACCAGTAAACATACTCAGTGACATAGGGGGAGACCATGATTACCGAGTCCAAGGGAAAAAATAGGTTAAGAGCCTTCCTCCACCCCCTGGACTCACAGTTAAACATTAGAGGTATTTTTAGGTCTAAAATGGGTCTCCTAAGAAAAATGTATAACAAAAATAAACTTTATAAGAACCAATAGGATTCAAGATGATGATGTCAACCATGGGGGATGATTCACAATTTTTGGAGTAAAAAAGTAAAAATATTAAATAATAATAAAATAATAAAACTACCTTTTCAACTCATATTTTCAACTGATCTCCCTAATGTTTTACTGAAATTTCAAGCGGGTGTACTCATTGGACGCAAAAAATTATTTGTCATCCAAAGAGTACCCATGTTGTATAATTTTGATGGTTCCTGCTACAGTAAAAATGAGAAATACATAAACAGAAACATGATTGCAATCACATTTTTCATGTATTTCTCATTTTTCATGTAGCACGGCCCATAGAAAGTATGCAACATGGGTACTTTTTGGATGAGGAATCAAATTGTACTTCCAATGAGTACTCCCACTCGAAATTTGAGTGAACCCATTGGGAGATAAGTTGAAAATACGAGTTGAAAAAGTAGTTTTCTCTTCTTTTTTTCCACTAAAATTTGATGATGTAATCTAATCTTATTTTATTATTTCCATTATTATTTTACAATTTCCTTAGGAGGCCCATTTTATACCTCATAATTCCTCTCATGAACACCCCTGCCGCTAGGCGGTAGATAATAAGGATCGAGATAGCCTCCTCCTCACCAACAAAAGCTAAGAGAATTTAGTAGAAAAAAACAAAAACATATGTCAAGCCCAACTAGACGTCGATTGAACACCCCAATTATTAGAGCAAGAAATGAAAGCTACATGAACAAATACCTTTCCCTGAACTACACCACGTGAGCTTTGGAAACTTGACCTTCCATGAATGAAAACTAAAGGTGTGAAGAGAAAGCAACACCCTAGTTGCTCGCATTCCAAGATTGCAATGGCAATCCAACAAACTAGTGCTGACCCAAACCAATTAAGCTCATGCTTCCACCTCGTTTCTCACCCAAGGCCTTGACTCCAGCGAAGCGTCATGGAATCCAACACTAGCACCATTGTTCTCCACATTGTCCAAATTAATCTCCTGAACAAAAAAAAAAACTAGAGAAAATTTCATAGTGTCCCATGTGTTTAACGATGAAGTGTGCAAGTTTTCTCAACACTCGCTAGCATTGAGGTCTAGGGAGATATGAAATGGTGCCGTGAATACATGTGTGAAGGTCAAAAAAGCTCAAGTGGGTTCTCAAAAGATAGGTGGTAACCATGAGGGTCACCCCCATTAGGGGACTTTAATCTTATTTTGATTATTTATTTTTTATTTTATTTTATTTTCATCTTACATTTTTTTAGGTAATTTGAGTGAGTCGAAATGTTAAACAGGATAGGTCAACACAGGATAGGACATTACAACATCTCTATCATACTAGGACGGAGAGAGCCTCTTGGTGCAATTAAAATATCCAACAATTTTTTTTTTTTAAGTATGTTAGAAATTCAAACTGATTTCCTCCATGGGGTAAGTATAATTTACACTTTATCAATATTTTTTCAATTCAAATGAGTTTATGAGTACCAAAAACCAAAAGTGAAATGTTTCAAGAGAAAAAAAGTATCAAATCCATAAAAGAAATAACAATAGTGCGAAAAACATTTTTTAATGAAAGTAGGAGCTTTGTAAAACATGATGTTTTGTACTAATCAAATAACATTAATTTGTCTCTAATATTTTATACATATTCTTGTAAGGCACATATCACTTGTATAAGTCTTGATTGAATTGTTTTAATTTGTCGAAAAATGTAAAATTAAAAATAATTCATAATTTTTAAAATTACAATTAAGGCGTAATGTACCGAACAAAGCTACCAACATAACAAGAACTGTATTGAGTTCTTATTTTTTAGAGGTCACAAAAATTCATGATTTTCTTGACAATTTTGAAAAAGTTGATACAATATCAACCTTTTCTCTGGAGCATATTTTTGATACCATAAATTTGCTTATGTGTTATATATGATTTTTTTTAAATGTTGGTGATTTTCATGTCGATTTTGAAAAGTATTGATGTAGCATCAACCTCTTTTTTGGGGGGATTTATTTTTTACACTTTAAATTTAATAATATATTAAGTATGGATAAATGTTTCAAAATTTTATTGATTTTCATATTGATTTCGAAAAGCGTTGATGCAACATCAACATTTTTTTTCCTGGGGTGGTAGGGGGCATATTTTTTACACGTTAAATTTTATTATGCTTTAAGTATGAACATTTTTTTAAAAATGTTAGTTATTTAATTATTTTTCAAGTTGTTGATGAAATATTCATCTTTTCAAGTTTTAAAAATTTAATAAAATTAAGCATTTGTAGTTATGATTTTTATATATTTATATATTGTTCTATTTTTAATTTTTTATGCTTTAATTTTTGTTTTTTGTTTTCTATGATTGAATTTTTGTTTTTATTTTTTGATCTATATCGGATTATTATATTATTTATCATCCATTTCAATGCTTTTAACGTGGAAAAAGTGGACGAACCAACTAACAGGACAATTTTTATTGGCGGGGCTCAATTTCGCAAACCAAGTTTTGAAACCTTCCGTTAGCGTTTTGAGGTATCAAAGGATGTTTTTAGGAAGAAAAAATTTGTCACTTTAGCACCACAACTCTTTTCCGTATTCTACACATAGAGTCCTTTCCAACAACACAATAATCGTGTCAATTAGACTCTTGTATGCAAAAGTTTTTCCACTCTAAATTTGAACTTCCTATTTTCACCATCATAATTTCATAGGATGCCATGTCAACCCCCATTATTCATTAAACCGACACTAGCCATGTGATTACGATATAGAAGACTCTAGAAGATTCTATATTGTAACCTTGGTTAAGAGTTGAGGTAGTCAAACCTAACCACTAAAATGTTATCGGTGGTGTTATAACTCGACCACTAGGAGGAAAATGGGTTTCATTCTTTCGAGTGTAGTTGTTCCATAGCTAAGAAAAAATAGCTAGGAGGAGTAGGAAGTGAAGGACATAGAGAGGATTTGTGCACTGTAGCAGACCATTGGCCACAGGTCATACTTTTTTGTAATCGAAGTCATATGTCTATTGAGAGAAAGAGAGCAGAGTGGCCTCACCTTTGAGTTATGGTTTTCTCCTGAAAGGGTTTCCCATAACATATCGTGTGTCAAATTTATGTGTTAAATTTTATTTCCTTGTTCATTATTTTTTTCATAATTTTAAATTCACATGCATGCACTATTGACACTAAATTTACAAATCTAGAAATCTAATAAAATTGTAATAGTGTAAAATTTCAAATTTCAAATATAATTTTATTAGATCTATTGTGACAAAGTGTCTAGTGGAATATCCACGCAAATTTATTGATCATTTTTTTATTTTTTTCTTGTCTTTTTTTTTTTCTTTTTTTTTATGTTTAAGTTTTATGTTATTTTATTTTTTACTTATTATTATTATTATACTATATTTTTATTTTTTTCTCTTTATTTTAATATCGTTTTTTTTATGGTTTTTTTTTTATTTTTATTTACATTTTTTGTTGTTGCAAGATTGTGTTGATGCTCGATTTGCAAGCTAAACCCACTATGTGTCAATTTGATAGTTGATTTTTAAGCTTTTGTTTCAATACCTTATGTCCAATTTCACTGTGTGCCAATTTTATAGTTGCTTTTAAGTTTTTGTAGCATTGTGTCAAGTTGTCATAGGCTAAGTTTTTAAAAGAGCTATACTTTTAACATTTGGTATAATGACTCTTTTATTTAGATGTTAATTTTTAAGGTTTTTTCAGTGATTGTATTTGGTCTTGTAATATGTTGAAAATTTAAGGATTTTTAAAGTCACGATATTTGGTTTTAACTTCATGGCTAAAAAATGTCAAAATTTTAAGGTTTTTTGAATTCGTAATGCTTTATCCTTAACACCATGGTTGAAAATTGTTGCAATTTTTAGGTTTTTTGAAGTCGTGATATTTTATCCTTAATCCTATCATCAAAATCTTTTCGAATTTTAATAATTTTCTTTAGAAATGATAACTTATTTTTACTGTCATCGCTAAAAGATGTTGGAATTTTAACCAAAATTTATTTACGGGTAGTTTTTCATGTTTATTACACAAAAAAATGATTTTTAATGTCATTGTTAAAAAGAAATGAAATTGTAACCTGAAAAATAAAAAGTAGTGTTGATGTTGCATCAAATTGCGTCAACACACATTGTTTTGGGGTGTTTTTCCACATTTAAAAAAAAAAAAAGGGTTTTAATGTTGTTGCTAAATTAATTGGGATTTTTAAATTGGAAAAAAAATAAGAATAAAAAGTGTTGATGCAACATCAACACCTTTTCATTTTCAAGGTTCTTTTTCATGTGTTTTTGCATAAAAATAGGGGTTTTGGGGGCTAGTGTTCTTGTTTTGAGGTTACGGTTCTTGTTAAGTTGGTAACTTTATTATCGACCATTTTTTTAAGTTTTCTTTTCAAACACTCAATTCATCACTCCATGAACCAAAATCAATCAGAGAGAAATTAAAAGATTAAAAATGTTGAAAAATAAAATATCATAGAACCACCACTTCAAATTACAAAACATAAGATTGGGTGACATGGAAAAAAGAAAAATAAATTCAAAATTTAATGGGTGCTCCCTTTAGTGTTGTCAAAAATTAAGGAGAGTTGTTGAAGGCTCAAAAAATAGAAAAACATTGGCAATAGTAATTCTTTCTTTCTATTTTTTCCTAAAGACTTATTTGCACTTAACGTTAATGAGTCATATTTTTTTTTTTGCAATAACTCTTTCTTAGAAATTTTAGATAGTGAAACTTTAAGAATAAAAGTGAGATATAGATAAGTAGACAAGGTAAAAATTTCAAGTTTTGGTTAATTGTAATTCCATATATATAGCCTATAAGAGTTAGGGTGTGTGACTAATCTTGAAATTAGTCTCAAAGAAGTGATATTTTTATTTTCATTACAACATCTTGTTGATAGATGGAAAAATTGTTCATACAACATGGGACCATCACCCAATCAAGGACCTAATAATGTGTATACTCATTTAGCGGTGATGTTCAACGATATGTGGTCCTGATTTCCACTAAATGAATTTCTCCTAAAAAGGAGACTTTAAAATATGCTTTCCTAATCCCCCAAGGATGGTGCCAAGTAGTGGGAATTACCAATTCCTTGAGATAATGCTAGCTCACATGAAGGGGGTCTTAAATCCACAATCTACTTTGCGCATTGCCTGCAGTCCTATCACTTCATAGATATTGACAGAAAGTGGGAACAAGGTTAAATTCCACTTGGATATTGAAAGTTGCATAGGGAGCTATAGGAGGACTCAATAAGATAATTCCATCATATTGGTAGAGCTAGAGGAAAATATTGATAGTATAGACCAAAAGTTGACAGTTCTAGCTAGGGATTAGCCAACATGTCCTTCTCCTTAGATGAGGGTAATGATCAACTACCATGGATGCCTAGAGATTCTACCCAAATGTTGTTATGAATCACTATATTTTCTCTTGCAACACTAGTAGTATTTTATGTCTTCTCATGTAGATATATGTCAAGGTCTAGCACAACCATCGTATTTTTATAAGTTTATATTACAATATTATGTAGCTAGAAAATGTCTTAGCAACCTCAAGACACTGGACTTATGTTACTGGTCTGGTTTCCCTTCGTGTACAACATATCAAAAAAAATTTGGTCTATGTAATCATACTTTGAGGTTATGCAAAGTGTCTGACACACACACACACACATAAATCTTTTCCTAAACATAATGCAATCTAATCTAATAAAAAAAATAAAACTATCTAATTTATCTAAATATACCTCATATTCTAAATCTAACTATCCAAATTAGGATAAAGAAGTAGTTCATAATATTCCAATTGGGAGCATAAACCACTTTAACTATAAAATATGTAGAGGAACATAAATTGTTTTAGACAAGAAACAATTCACTACTTCAACAATTTGTTAGGCACAATGTGTAACATAACTTATAGAAGATTACATTAACATTTCAACATGTAAATAGAATTAGCAAAAATAAGAAGGATAATTCAATTCAAAGATTGAAAATACTTCCTAATCTTATATATGAATATTATAGTACACTTACATTAAAATATGAGAATATTCCACACATCATTATAAAGAATGTCTTTTCACTAATCTTTGGCTTTCAAATCCTTTATCAAATTTAGATAATAGTATACAAAATTCAATATTTAGATTCTTCAACCAAACAAAATAATAGCATTTCAAATAGACATGATAATAGTATACAAGTTTGAGTCCCTCTGAATGTTTCTCCTTGCTGTGTAATCAATCCTTCCTATATCATTTATGGTAGAGGACAAGTCTCAATATAAGGCCTCCTTATCATGGTTCAGTATCCTAGAGGTCTTCATATTCATATTTTTAACAAAAATGTATATGTTTTAATTCCAAAAATTCCAACTCCCTTAACTCTAATGTGATGCCTATTTTTATAACAAAATAAATGTTTTTCTTAAAGGTTAAGATTTACAGTTATGGAAAAATGTGTCAAGGTTAAGATTTGCGAAGAAGCCATTAAGGATATGGAAATTTCAAACGAACTTCATGAGCTCAACTTATCATTTGGCCCTCCTTCTAGTGCTAGAAATGTTGATGGTGTTGGACCTGCCAACATTCAGGTAGTCTCCCCAATATGAAGTCCTAATCATACCTCACACTATTTGGCTATCCAATATGAAGTCCATCCAGAACACTACCTGGTTGTCAAAGCATTCGGTTTTAATGATTTTCCTTGGCTATAATAACACATAGAGTGATGTAATCGTAACTTGGGGGAACACGTGTGGGACTTTGTAGAGGGCAAGTGCAATGTATGAAAAGTTCTAACACAAGAGGGGAAAATGAGTGAGTTGCTTAGAAGCTTGTAATAGTGTGCATCTTGAAAGGAACACACAAGCATTAAGATTGTTGGCATTATGACACAAATTTGGTGCTATGACACATGTGTTGTCCTTGATGGCAACTCTCACAGATGATAGATCATAGTTCAGGCTCGCAGAATGAAGAAAGGAAAGGTATACGCAGGTTCCCATTGACAAAGTCGTGTGTACATGTGGGTTTGTAGACTAAAAGGCACATATGCATACACACGCACTTCCACATAAGGAAAGGTGTGTACATGTTGGAAAACTTGGTTTTGGTCATGGTATTTGGTCCATGGTATTGTGACCCATGGTATTGGTCCAATGTATCTTGTCCGAAGTGTTGACCCCAGGTAGTTGGACCAAGGTATTGATTCTAAGTTGTTTTGGACCATGGTATTGATTAAGGCGTAGGACTATAAAAGGAGGAGAAGATCATTAGGCAATGGAACTTATGAATTTCATATCTAATGAAGAGCAAGATTTAGATTACAGGTTATTGGGTTATGATGCACAGCTGGATCTGAATCAAGGATGAACCTAAGCGCTTGATGAAGAATAAGTTCTATTGATGGGTCAAGATCTTAAGGCTTGAAGAGAAGTATCTTTGTGTAGTTTTGATCTTTTATCTTAATAATTGGTGCATGTCGCAATCTGTAAATATGATGATCTAGGTATATCTGATGTCTAAATAATTGTAAAGGTTAAACCATCATTTACAGGTCTATATGTAGGTTCCTTATAGCACAGGCACATATACATGTCGGTTCGGCATTCCAAAAGTGTGTATACATAGTTTTTCCTTAATACAAGTACGTATGCACACAGGTTCGTCACATTGAAGTAGTGTACTCCTCATAAAATATGCTTCAGCTACTTCTGATTGTTGTTGCAGTGTTTTGGGTTCTAGCTTGGGTTCTGGTTACTATTACTGTATTCTGGTTACAACATTCAGAGAAGTGATTGTTTGATTCAATTTTTGGTTGGTGCAAAGGAGATTGGTTGATGTAGATATATTTGACATTTGATTGATATTATTGATGGCTCCAGTCTGAAGATTTATGAAACGTGGTCCCTAGAAGAAAATAGAAGGTTGTAGCCTTCTGTAGGTCAGCACCTATGTACTAGGTTTAGCTAGTACAAGAGCTAGGGGTTGTAGCTCCCTTCCAGGAGAAGCTGGAGAACGAGAGAAGGTTGTAACCTTCTGCAGGTAGAAGCCTGCGTACTGGTATAAGGTTGTACCAATACAAAATATTATAAAAGGAAGTTTCTTATTAAATGAAAGATAGAGATGATTGTAGTAGGTGGCTTTCACCCCCATTGGGTTTCAACCTTATATCTTGTGTTCATGTGTTCGATAGTTTGTTCTGTTTTTACTGCTTCTAGTTACTATTTAAATGGTTTTGATGCATAGATTAAAGATCAACTTATGAAGAATTAACTAAATTATAGGTTTACAGGGTATACGCTAGTTTCCTTACATACAGTTGCGCATACACACAAGTTTCATTAACTGAAGTACCGTATATGAATCAGAATATGGAAATGAAATATTATTGACTTGCTAATATTGATTCACCCCCCCTCTCAGTATTATTTCCAACAATTGGTATCAGAGAAGGTCCTTCAAAAGAAGCTTGATTGCTTGAAGGAAGATCTATCATCATGAGTACCTACGAAAGAGAGGGATCCATTAGACCACCAATCTTTGATGGGAGCAACTTTGTCTATGGGAAGGTAAGAACAACATCCTATCTTCAATATCTTGGAACAGATGTTTGGGAAATCGTGGAAGTAGGATACACATTTCCATCAGTAATTCCTACAGATATGGTAGGTAAAAAGCAGTATGAAACAAATGCCAAGGTTGTCAATACATTATTGGGGAGTCTGTCACAATCAGAATTTGTCAGGTTATGCAGCTCAAAACTACCAAAGAAATATGGGACAAGATCATTCTGAGCTATGAAGGAGACGATCAAGTAAAACGTGCAAAACTACAATCTCTCAGAATTTAATATGAAACTCTCAGAATGCACAATGATGAAAGTATAGCTAATTACTTCTTATGTATAGATGAGATTGTTAATCATATGAAAAACTTGGGTGAAGAGATAAAAGAAGTTACTATAGTTGAAAAGGTTTATGGATCCTTGTCTTCTATGTTTGAATCAAAATTTTCTGTCATAGGGGAAAGAAAAATATTCAAAGTATTACTATGACACAGCTACACAGAATCCTAACTGCTTTTGAAATGAGAAAAGGGGGTCCATCAAATATGAGAGAAGCCACATTCAAAGCTTCAGGAAGAGAAAAACTCAATGAATTAGGACATATTTCAGAAGGAGAGGAAGAAGCAAACTTTGTCAAGAACCTTCAACAGGGTTTTGGAAAATTCAGAGGTAAGCTACCTTTCAAATGCTTTGCTTGTGGAAGAGTCGGTCATTATGTGGCCAAATGTCCTCATAAAGATAAGCTTGATAAAGGTAAGGAATCAGCAAAATGGAATAGAAAACAGAATGTAAGTAAGAATAGTTTTTATACGCATGAAGATAGTGATGGTTTATCAAATAGTGATGAAGATGAACATGGTAATGACTATAGACTTCTAATGGCTTCTAAAGATGATGATTTCTTGGATGCTTTAGATGAAGATGGTCTTTATGAAGAAATTTATAAACTTAAAATTTGTTTAGAAGAAAAGAATATGATTATAGATACTCTAATATTCCAACTTGCTAAAAGGGAAAAACACAATGAAAAATTATAATGTGAAATTGTGGGTCTAAGAAAAAATATTGAGAAAACAAAAGCTCTCAATCTCAGATTTGCTAAAGGATTAGAAACTTTAGATGAAATTATCAAAGTGTAGCATTCTCCTCTGATAAAGATAGGTCTTGGATATACTGAAGAAGCATCTCAAGCACAGAAGCCATCAACCTCCAAAAGCTATCTTGATGCAGCCAGGAGAAGTGAATAGTTTGACAATCATCAGCAAACGCATAAAGCAGATCACCAGGTAAATCGGGTTCAATCTACTTCAAGGACGAACAGAAGCTACAACCAACCTCAGGTAAATCATGCTCAGTTTGCTTCAAGAATGAATGTCAATGGAAACTACAATCACCAGGTCAGTAGGTTCGATAATCGCAGGAATTTCTTTAATGGCCAATGTTTTTCATGTCATAACTTTGGACACAAAGCTACTCAATGTGTTGCTTACAAGACCATCATGACTAGAGAAGAACGAAATCAAAGGAATGTGACTGGGATCATGAAAAGGACCTACAATAACTTTTATGCTCTTGAAAATGAAATAGAATACTCTATCTGTAATAACTTCAGTCATGAAGATTCTGAATGCATGAGTAAATTTTGGCAAACATCTCAGAAGGAGAAAACTTCATTAGGTCCCAAAACATGGAGAAATAAATAACTACAAACAGAAAGATGTGGTATAGCCTTGTATGTAGAAGGACAAGAAAGTCAATTGTACATCAATAGTGGATGCTTGAAACACATGATAGGTGATAAAGAAAAACTTCAGTCATATAATGCCTTAGAAAAGGAAAAGAAGGTCTCATTTGGAAATGACACTCTTGTAGTCATAAAAGGTAAAGGCTTTGTTCTATTAAAATAAAAGGTTAAAGATGGGAATGTTATGTATGTTGATGGTCTAAAGCGTAATCTATTGAGTGTCAGTCAAATGTGTGATCAAGGAAATGAGGTAGTATTTCGATCAAATGGATGTGTTGTCCGTGAGCTTGATACAGGAGAAATAGTGATCAAAGGTATAAGAACTCCAAATAACCTATACATACTCAAGGGAGGATAACAATAGTGCTACCTCAGAAAAAATGATGAACACTATCTATGGCATAGAAGATTGGGGCATCTAAGTTTCTCTCAAATAAGAAAAGCATGCAGATACAGGGTTGTTCGTGATCTTCCAGATATCAGCATTCCAGAAAATACAATATGAAAATCATGTCAATTTGGTAAGAAACCATAGCTCATTTCCCTCGGAAGGAAGGATCAGCTAGTAAACCTATTGAACTTGTTCATACTAATTTATGTGGTCCATCAAGGAAAAAGTCACCTCGTGGAAAAGAGTACTTTATATTGTTCATTGACGACTTTTCCAGAATGTGTTGGATATGAATTCTAAAGCATAAAGATGAAGCATTTGAAAAGTTCAAAGCCTTCAAAGCATTGGTTGAAAATGAATCAGATTGCAAAATAAAATGCCTCAAGTCTGATCGAGGAGGGGAATTTACCTCAAACAAATTGTTCAACTTTTGTGAAGAACATGGAATAAAAAGGGAATTCTCTACTGCAAGGATTCCTCAGCAAAATGGAGTGGTAGAAAGAATGAATAGAAATGTTCAACAAATGGCTCGAGCTATGCTAGATGAATCTGGAACTCCCGCAACCTTCTGGGGTGAAGCTGCATTCGCCGCCATAACTATTCTCAACGAAGAAAATGTTCGGGTAAATAGCACTCAAACTCCACATGAACTTTGGTTTAGTAAGACTCCTACTGTAAAATACTTCAAAGTTTTTGGAAGCAAATGTCACATCAAAAGGATTAATGAAAACCTTGGCAAGTTTGAACCTAGAGCAGATGAAGGTATTCTCCTTGGTTACTCTTCTCAAAGTAAAGGATATAAGTGTTATAATAAAAGACTTGGAAAAATTGTTGAAAGTATTGATGTTGTGGTTGATGAAGCAGGAAAAAATCCAAAGTAGGTAAAAACCGAAGATTATGAAGAAGACAAGGATTATCCTTCCACATCAAATCAAACTAATTATGAAGAAGAAACCAAGGAAGCACTAGAAGAACAGATAATGTTAGAAGAAAAGACTCCATCCAGGTATGCAGAAAAATCATCCAGAGACTCAAATATTGGGACAAAAAAAGGTAGGTGTGTAGACAAGAAGAACTATTACAGAAGCTTCAAGCTATCTAGCATTACTTTCCACCATCAAACCTCAAAATGTACATGAAGCATGCAAATATGAATGTTGAGTCAAGGCCATGAACAAAGTGCTTAAGAAAATTGAAAAGAATAATACTTGGGAATTAGTTCCTAGACCTCATGATAAGAATATCATAGTAACCAAATGGATATTCAAAAACAAGTTAAATGAAAATGGAGAAATTATTAGAAACAAGGCTGGACTTGTTTGTAAAGGATATGCTCACAAAGAAGGTATAGAGTTTGAAGAAACTTTTGCACCTGTTGCTAGACTTGAAGCCATAAGAATGTTCCTTGCTCTTTCTAGCTTTTAGAACTTCCAAGCATACCAAATGGATGTAAAATTTTCTTTTCTTAATGGAGACTTAGAAGAAGAAGTATATATTGAGCAACTAGATGGATTCATCCTTGGAAATGATCCAAAACTTGTATCCAGACTCAAAAAGGCTCTCTATGGTCTAAAACAAGCTCCAAGGGCCTGGTATTATCGTCTTGAAAAATACCTCCATCAACAAGGTTTTTCTAAAGGATCAGCTGATAGAAATCTATATACAAAGATTGACAGTGATAAACTACTAATACTTATTTTGTATGTTGATGATATCATTTTTGGTAGCAATGAAGAAGCCATGAGTCAAAACTTTGCTTTGGTAATGTAGGAAGAATATGAAATGTCGCTGCTTGGTGAGCTCACATATTTTCTTGGTTTACAAGTTCAAAAAAATAAATATGGTATCTTTCTATCACAAACCAAGTACCTCAAGTAGATATTGAAAAAATATGGCATGGAAGATTCTAAACCAGTATGTACCCCTATGGTAATAGGATGTAGTCTCAGCTCAAATGATGAATCAACAGTAGTACATCAACCAACCTAAAGATCCATGATTGGTAGTCTACTCTATCTAACAGGTACTTGACCAGACATCATGCATGAAATGTGAATAGTTGGAATATTCCAAGCAAATCCAAAGGAATCACACCTTCATGCAGTCAAAAGGATTTCCAAGTATCTTCAATTAACTCAGAATTTTAGTTTATGGTATCCTAGAGATACAGATCTTACACTTCATGCATATGCAGATGTAGATTGGGTAGGAAGCGTGGATGATAGGAAAAGCACTAGTGGTGGTAAATTTTATATGGGCTCTAGATTAGTATCTTGGTTCAGCAAAAAATAAAGTTCAATTGCATTGTCTATAGCTGAAGTAGAATATGTGGCTGCTACATCTTGCTACACACAACTCCTTTGGATGATGCAAACATTGCAAGACGTACAGATCACCTGTACTCCATCCATCTCCATTCTATGTGATAATACAAGTGCAATCAATATTTCAAAGAATCCAGTCATGCATTCCAAGACCAAGCACATACCTATCAAATATCATTTTCTCCATGAACAAGTGTTTGAACGAAAGGTCAAATTGGAGTATATTCCCTCCAAGGAACAGGTTGTTGATATATTCACCAAACCATTTCCCAGAGAGAAATTTGAATATCTCAGATAGAAGCTCGGAGTAGTTGATGCATCATCTTATTGTTGAAACTTATCTGTTTCAGAGAAAAGTGGTTGTATGCGAGTTTCATGAAGCGTATCCACGTACATACACAGGTTTCTGTGGATACAGTCGCGTATATGTTGGTTTGAAGAAAAATAGTGGCCCAAACTCAGGATGAAAAGAGTCTGATATGGGTCTGACAATGATCATCTGGCACAGGTTTAGGGGGAGCATATACTTCTAATAATGCATTGTTGGCATTATCTTAGAATATCTTGGTAAATATTCATAGATTTAGGTGGAAGAGGTGTAGAGAAAGGCCATGGTTACTGATCTTGATGGTGATTGAGAGATGCTGCTAATGATACTTGCTAATAACTATCATAGTCTTATTTTAGATATTTTGTCTCTATGTCATGTATATCTTTTATTATTAAGGTCATGAAACAACCTATTTTGATTCCACACTATGCATGGGATGAATGATGTAATGTTCTTTTTTTGTCATGTATAAACATTTGGTATATCCCCGCTTGGTTGGGTGGATCATTCAATCATCGTATATTCCTACTTGGTTGGGAGATGGATGTATGTATGAGTCTTTGGTGATAGGAAGGTCATTTATGATGTATAGAGTCATGTTCTTCTTGTAGAACATCTTTTTGCAGACCTTGCTTGTAGTTAGGGGGAGCATGGACAACACACTTCAGCATATCAAAGAATTCAGCATGCACTCAGGGGGAGCATAACCCTTTTCCCTTGATGACAAAGGGGGAGAGTGATTTGGGGTTGCCATCAAGTCCAAAGGGGGATATTGTTGGCATTATGACACAGATTTGGCACTATGACACAGGTGTTTTCCTTGGTGGAAACTCTCACAAATGATAGATCACAGTTCAAGTTAACAGAATGAAGAAAGAGAAGGTATACGTAGGTTCCCATTGACCAAGACACGTGTACATGTGGGTTCATAGACTAAAAGGTGTTGATGTGTACACACACAATTTCCTGGAAGGAAAGGTGCGTACATGTTGGAAAACTTGGTTTTGGTTTGTGGTATTTGGTCCATGGTATTGTGACCCATGGTATTGGTCCAAGGTATCTTGTCCAAAGTGTTGACCCTAGGTATTTGGACCAAGGTATTGATTCTAAGTGGTTTTGGACCATGGCATTGAGTTAGGCCTATGACTATTAAAGGAGGAGAAGATCATTAGGAAAGGGCACTCACGAATTGCATATCTAATGAAAAGCAAGATCTAGATTACAGGTTATTGGGTTATGGTGCACAGTTGGATATGAATTAAGGATGAACCTGAGCACTTGATGAAGGATAAGTTCTATTGATGGGTCAAGATCTTAAGGCTTGAAGAAAAGTATCTTTGTGTAGTTTTGATATTTTATCTTAATAATTGGCACATGTTGTAATCTTTAAGTATGATGATCTGGGTTTATCTGATGTTTGAATAATTGTAAAGGCTAAACCATCATTTACAGATCTGTACGCAGGTTCGTTATAGAAAAGGCATGTATACACACCGGTTCAGCATTTCAAAAGTTCGTATACGCAGGTTTGCCTTGATACAAGTGCATATGCATGCAGATTCGTCACATTGAAGTAGTGTACACCTCATAAAATATGCTCCAGCTACCTCTGATTGTTGTTGTAGTGTTCTGGGTTCTGGCTTGGGTTCTAGTTATTGTTACTATATTCTGGTTACAACATTCAAAGAAGTGATTGTTTGATTTAGATTTTGGTTGGTGCAAGGGAGATTGGTTGATGCAGATATATTGGACATTTGATTGATATTATTGATGGATTCAATCTGAAATTTATGAAACGTGGTCCCTGGAAGAAAAGAGAAGGTTGTAGCCTTCTGTAGGTCAGCACCTACATACTAGTAAATCAGCTAGTACAAGAGCTACGGGGTTGTAGCTCCCTTCTAGGAGAAGCTGGAGAATGAGAGAAGGTTGTGGCCTTGTGCAGGTAGAAGCTTGCATACTATTATAAGACTTCACCAGTACAAAATATTGTAAAAAGAAGTTTCTTGTTAAAAGAAAGATTGAGATGATTGCATCAAGCGGTTTTCACCCACATTGGATTTCCACCTTATATCTTGTGTTCATGTGTGCAACTGTTTGTTCCATTTTTTCTACTCCTGGTTACTATTTGTATGGTTCTAATACACAGATTAAGGATCAACTTATGAAGAATTAACTAAATTATAAGTTTACATTGTATACGCTAGTTGCCTTATCACGCAAGTTTCATTAACTGAAGTAGCATATGTGAATCAGAATATGGAAATGAAATATTATTGACTTGCTAATACTAATTCACCCTCTGCCCCTTTTAGTATTATTTCCAACAAATACACCATGAGTTAGCCTACGAAACAGTTCACAAATTAACCATGACGAAATTAAATAATAGCACACATTAAGCATGATTCATACTGATGCAAAAGAAATAGTTCATAAGCATTAGCTAAGTGAAATAACATATTGCAAACATAATAATAATAGTCCTACTATATTCACAACATGTGCATGAAAATTTTTAGGCTTTGAGCTTTTATTAAAGTGAAAGTTCCAAGAATTCATATACCATTGACAAACCACTAGCCCCATTAGTGGAACATGAATTCTACACCTGCTCCTCCAAAGAAAGATACTCCTTCTATGCTATAGAGAAGTCAAGGCTCTCAACAAACTCCCAAGATTCTGATTCTAAGCTAAACACATAGCCAAAATCTTGGCTCCTAAAAATCCCCTTACATGAGTTATTAGGGTATATTTATAACAAAAGGGTTGACTATTCACTTCCCCTTGTGACTCTTGGACTTCCCTCATGACTCAAGTTCTTTACAAGATGAATCTTTAACTTCTTTACAATGTCACTCTTCACATTCCATAATTCAAACTTGGAATTCCATTTACAAATTAATTACAAAAGAATATTACAATATACTCATACCCATAGAGAACAAAATTTGGTAGAACCAACTAGACAACCTAATAAGACAAAATAGTTAAAATTCTATTTGGAGAAACTCCAAATCAACAAATTCCACTTGATGTTTCTTGGTCATGTAATGGTGCCAAGCCTTATACTATGCAATCACATCCCCAAAATATGTGATGGTTTCAGGCTAGAAGAGAAATATAGCCTCCATGGCATCTGAGTACACCAATTTGGAATAGGTCTGTATTTCATTCTTGAGCGGGAGAACATCATAAATATTTAGACAGGGCCACCAATGTACTTCTGCATATCCTGCCTATTGACTTCAAGATCTTCCCTGATGGAAATTTGTCTCAACTCCTCAAAGTATTCTTCAATCTCCTTCCTGACTTGATACCTACATTTGGTCTAGTGAGTGAGCCAAGTAATGAGATCTTCTGCAATTTCACCAAGAAGTCCAAGTTGTTGTATGATCATGCATATGAGGCCTGAGTGTTGGAAATGAATAAGGTGATTTGTTTGTTATTTTGAATGAGCATATGAACCTTTTATTTCTCCAACTCTACCTTTTACCTTGTCTTGTTTCCTAATTCAATCAGTTCCACTTTATATTGCATTAACCATTCATGCATAACAGAAATAGTTGATTGTACAACCTTGAGATATTTGACATAATATTTACACTTCTACAGCAGCCTATGGAAGTGGACATATGCCTTATGCATAGTAACAAGCTCCTCGTAAATATTTTGCATGGTCTCTCCTAGTGTTGATACCTCATTGAGTATCACTGCCTTCTATTCTTCCAGATAGACCTATGTAGGTGCTGCATTCTATAATTATTCTCAGAGTTGTTCAACCTCTTTCCTGGTAGTCTACAAGTTCTTTTACAGTTGTTTGTTCTCAACCAATAAATAGTTCTTGCTTAAATTTGTAGCACCTGTGAAGGACAAGTTGGCTTCTTAAATGGCACCTAGATTTCTTATGGTTTCTATCACAATCACCCTTTCTCTCATGAATGCAAGAGATGCAAGGTCGTTTGGAAAATGTTTCTTCCTTGATTGTATAATATTTTTCTAAAGCTTGTCATAAGTCAGATTGTACGTGTCCATAACCGGAGCATCATCAAGAGGAACAATTTCCTCTTCCTCGGTTGGAGCTTACTCTTTTCGATGAGGGGGAGACTGAATGGTGACCTATTGTGTACTTGGCATTAGGTCGAGATCTTCATTTTTTGGTTGTGGTTCCACCTCCATCTCTTGGATCTCGATCAACTCCTCAATCTCCTGAGTGATCTCGTTGTCCTGCATTTTCTTGCTCTCCTCCTATAGCTGTTGGTTTTGTTATTATTCTTTAGCTTATCTTTATGCATCTCCTTCTTCTTCTTCTTCTCTTCTCCTTTCTTCATCCAATATATTCCACTCTCATTCTTCCTTCTTCTTTTGTTCTTCTTCCTACATCCTTTATTTCCTCTTCTTCTCTCCTTCTATGGCCACTTTAAGTATGAATGGATATGCTTTCATCTTGCGGCTTCACTCTCCCCTTGGATTGTGCACAACTTTCCTCTTTCCCTTCTCATGCACTGGGTTGCGCCCTTTTGTTGATACTGCCTCTAGAGTGATTTATTTCTATACAGTAATCAGTGATGTTCCAATGCAGCTGACTAGTTCATGAGACTTGGAGGCATTATAAATATTCTTCCATGCTTCCTCCTCTAGTATCTAAAAGGTCTTGCTTAGCCACTAATAATGAATTCTCACACAATTGTCTTTGAAAATATTCCTCAGATCATACGGGTTGAATTCAAAATAGATTAACTCGAATTTCTCTATTTCCTTGCCTTCGGTGTTTGTAACTTTGAGATTCTTGATTTCATACAATCCGAACAGCATACGAAGAGTGGGCTAGGGTGGTTTATTCTTCTTGTGTAAAGTTGCTGACAACGCTTTGGAGAGATGGTATGCAAATTCTTACATGAATAATTTATTGGTGGAATACCTTGGTAAAATATGCAGAGACTTGTGTGTACCAAACACCATGAGGAAAGTGCCATCCAGTGAGGCAAGCCAATCTGTTACCTATGACACTGCTTCCATTTCCCTAGATGACATGCAACGTGGCCCTTCCTCAAAGAACAATTTATATAATGGAATGAGGAAGTGCTCAGTTAGATTTTCCATTACTCCTTTATGGCTATACTCTGAAAGAAATTTGTGGTATATATGCACGACAGGCTCCCTTGGTGTCCAAGTATAATTCATGCTAGGGAACGAATTGTGTGTGCATATTGCATCATGTAGATAGGAATACATTGAAAATATATGTCGCTTGCCCTTGGGAAGACTGAGGGAATTATATGCATGGATATGAAAATATTGAGCCAACAAGTTTGACTAGTTGAATGGTTTTCCTTCGTTCACAACCTGGTTCAGTAAGAATTCCCACCCTTCAAAGAAGGTCTTAGTGCTCTACTGACCATAGATTCTGTAACATAGAACTATCAAGATTTGATAGGACCTCCTGATATATTTTGTCTTGTAGGTGTCGGTGGGTGTCTGATGGAACTTTTTTGGCTCTTTCACCAAGATTTTAACAATATCCTTTGTGTTGAATAGGGGTCCCCTAGCTCTAAGTTTTTTCTGAGTCAAGTAAAGACTCTGCATTTTGAGGAGAAAAGCATGATTAGCATGGCGTTGTAAGATTCAAAGGCGATTTAGGGCAGGGAAAGGCCCACTCATTTGTAATGGGATAGGATTATCTAAAGTATTTTGAGCTCCGCCCATGTTTTGAAAACCATGGTATTGTAAGGGTAAAATAATATAGAAAAGGGATGTCGTAGAAAGTCAGAGGCAATCAGTTCATGAGATGATATGTTCTTGAGTATGTAATTAAAATCTCTTTCTATATTCGTGTGAAGGTGAAGGCTCCTACAATTGTTTGCGCAAATACCTTTGTAAGTCTGCAGTTGTGTGCATAGGCCACTACAACTATGTGGACAGGGTCAAAAAGGTCGTATCTATGAAGACTTGACTTAATAAAGACGAATTTTGAGACAAATCTATGTATTTTCTTATGTTCATATAGTTTTTATGTTTAGCCTATTTATGATTTATTTTTATATATGTCGTATGAAATTTCATCATGAAGGTTCAAATAATATTTTATATGATGAATAATACATGTTAGGCTAGTTACGTGCAACTCACAAGTCTGTTTAGTAGGAAAGTGCCTTACGAATTAACAATAAGGTTAACTATTCACGAAGATCCGATTAAGCCCTAATATGATAGAATCCTTATAGCCACACTGTACAACCCCTTTGGATGAAGAAACTTGGTTCTAGCATCCCCCAATATTACCTCAGGTGAGACTGTAGTCTCTGCTACTCAGGCTGTTGCCAAAAGGGTTGGTAGTATAGGGTTTTGTTGGTTAGCGCAGCTAACCCTAAACCTGAGTCTAAGTCCCTCAAGCCAAGAAATGGTTCTATTGCATGACCATTGGTCCTCGCTAAGGGGGACTTTGATGAAATTGGTGACACCATCCAAGCTACGATGGAGGAGATATGGGGGGAATATTGAAGATAAATATAGGGTAGTATTGAAAAAGGTCCATTAGGGTCTTAAAGAATTACAGGTTTGGATCAGCATGATCCAAGAGAGCATGGTTTAGGTGAGCATGAATCAATTGAGTGTGGTTCCTTTGACAACAGATCTTACCATAGACCTCCGGGTAGTACATTTACCAGAAGGATCACTACACATTGAGACTGTAGAAGACAGGGAGAGCACACAAAAATTAAAGAATTTTAGCATTAATCTTGTGATGCTCCCCCTTTAGACTACATGATCTACATCAAGGCGTAAAAAATGAGATCAAGGTACATGAGCAATGACATATGTTGGTCATTAATGAAGTCAAAATAAAAACCAACAGATGTTCAAAGAAAAGAATAAAGTGATGTAATATCGCAAGGAGTTAGTTGCGCATAGCCAATAGCTAGAAGAGGTCATCACCAAAGTATGCAATGAACTTCCAGAGCTTTAGATCCCAGCCAAGGTAGCTTCAGTAGAAAAACATCAGAAACTGGCAACAGTGATAAAAAAATCAAAGGAAGAGGTGGGCAAGGTTACATTTGATCCACAGATGCATATTACAGAACTTCAGATGAAGCTACAGCCTACAACACCACCAGAAATTCAAGAGAAGCGTGAAGCTTTTGTTGAGCCTCATAGTTGCTTCCTTTTTACACCAATTTCACCTATTTTATTCTCCTTTGATCATGATAATCAATCAATGGGAATCAAATCAAAATATTTATGGCATGGTGGGTATATAATTGTCTTGTATTTCATAACTTGATAATGTTCTTTATTATTAATCTAATATTTGCTTTAACTACCGAATTGGGATGATTATGCAGCTAATTTCTAATTCTGCAGCCAATTCCATGGTTTGATAGGTTCCAAGCTGTCAGCTAGAGAGATAAATATATGGAAAGGTGGTGATAAATGCACTTAATGATTCCCTCCTAGCTTCATGAATCTGATTGATAAAAGAAGCTTCCAGTTATGTGGTCAAGGATAAAGTCAACTCTGTCAGCTATAATAGGTGAGCGAAGAATGAAATATACGCCTCACAATTTGCTTTGTTAATAAAAAATCACGAGCAAATTTTGCTATGATATATTTTCATAGTAATTTTAGCATTCCGTTAGCAACGAAAGTTATAGAGCTCTAAACATTTAATGATACTAGCTTTACAAAATACTTTACAGTAGACACAAACACATTGTTTTTTTATATGTGAAAGTGAAGACTTAAAACTCTGTTTTTGGTATTTAGATTATTAAGAACCTTTTCTTTCCATGCATGGTTGACTGTTTGATTGATAGCGTGATTACCTACTTCTTGTGGATGACCACCTTGAGCATTAAGGATTCAAGCTCGTTTCTAGTAGATAGAATTTATGTATAATTTCATAAGCTTTATGTTTTGTTCAATTGAGTAGATGCATTTTTAATTTCTTTCAGATTCAAATTATTATTGTTTTACTAATCATCTCTTTTGTTTACAGATGCATGTGAATTAAGCTTAATAACAATGATAGCAACAATATGATTTATACTTAGATAGTACATTACTTGCCTTATAGGACAAAGGATTTATTTGTAGAATTAGATGTTTCATTTCAAACATAAGTGATTTATAATTCAAGAAAGTGTGGATGTAGTTAAGCAGAGATTCAATTTATTTTGGTTTTTCATGCAAGAGTGTTATATTGATAGATGATTTTATTCTTACAAAGTATATTTCAGATATATAGTAGAGTGTGTGTGTTTTATTAATTGAATTTCATTTACAATAAGCGTGGCATTGATTTACTTATATGAAAATTTGTGAGATTTTCTTTTGAAGAAGAGTGTGAAATTTTCCATAAGTAGTCTTCAGTAAAAGAGCGTGATCATTTTATTTTCCAAGAATAATTTCTTTGCCCATGTGCATTTCAATAACTTAATTTAGAATTTATATTTCAATAACTCAACTTAATTTAGAATTGGTGTGAATAATTATGCCTTATAGTATATACAATATACTTACACTTCATCAGCTTACTAGCCCTCGATGATAATTTATGCAAGCAATTTAAGGTTAATTAAATTACCAAACATTTCGGCGCCATTGTCGGGGAAGTGTAAATAGGAGTCTTTTCTTTTTACTTAAAAAAAATCTAAAATAATATGCATAGGAAAAGAGATTCCAGAGGTAGATTTGTATGTAGAGGTAAAAGTTTAATTCCAACATCGTCACTCACCCCACCATGACCTTGTAATACCACACCACCTACTCAAACTCATATTACATCCTTTGCAGGAAAACATAAAATTCTCGAGGTACTTAGATCTGAAATCCATCCTAGATATTCACCAACCTCATCAAATGAAGCAATAATAGAAGAACAAGATCCTACATCCCTGACAGAAGGAGTATTTTTCTTATATTCAACTAGAGAAATAATTCTAGGACAAGATCTAGAGATCCCTAGTGAATAAGAAGAGGAAGAAATGTATTTTAACTTATCGTCAATAGAAGAACCAGAACCATAAGAGCTAGAAGAAAAATTAGAAAACCCAACTTTTGGAACCCTACATTAGTTTTGAAGAATCTACAATGGCTGGAAAAGGGGAAGGAGAGGTACATAATGTTAATGGTGAACAACCTAGGATTGGAGGAGGAACAGGAGAAAATAGAGGAAGCAGAGGTGGAAGAGGTGGAGGAAGAGGGAGAGGAGGAGGTAGAGGAGATCCAAAACCCTTTGGATTTCCTATCCTCAATGAAGATACAACAACTACAATGAAAAAACATCTCACCCTCCATCCTTCCAAATTTTCATGGATTGAGAAGTTAGGATCTTGAAACATTTCTATTTGAGTTTGAAGTTCTGTGTTGATCTTATGATTACTTTCTTGACACTTAAAAGTTGAAGTTGTTTCCAACAACTCTTAAGGACGTAGCATTAAAATGGTTCATGGGCTTAGGAATAGATTCTATAAGAATATGGGAAGAAATGAAAACTACATTCTTAGAGAAATATAAGAATTATTACATACCCCATAATCTTAAGGATGAAGTCTTTAAAATGATGCAGAAAGAAGATGAAAATATTGAAGATTTCATTGAAAGATTTGTTTACAATGTTAAAAAGGCTAAAATGCATGAACTAAATGAAGAAAATTTGAAAGCTCCTTTATTAAAATCCATCAAAGATGAGTGGATTGATCTTCTCAATTTGATGGGTAAGGGAGATACTTCTTAGTTATCACTTGGAGAAATTTGTGAGTTATGCATACACATTTCAAGAGGTAAGGCAAGAACTGGGAAAAATCCAAGAGATCCTCTCATATCTAGCATTGATAAAGATGTAGCTGGGACTCTAAGTAAGGTTGAATTAGGAAAGTTTCATGGAAATTCTAAAACATGCATTTTGGGAAGTCTTAGTGAAGAAATGGATACCCATTAAAGTGTAAAACAAGAAAAATGATGAAAATGTTGCATTGACAATCCCAAATGTAGAAAGAAACATGATCTGAGAGAATGCCCTATTGACTTAAAAAGTGTAGAAACTTTTGTTATATGTGTAGAAAATCATGATACAAAAGAATGTCCTTAAATAATAGGTCTTAAAGTTGTTTATCAAGAGGAAAAAGTACCAAATAAAGTAGATCCCCTCTTTTTTATTGCTAAGAGACCATGGAAAAATTTGCAACCAAATATGACTCAAGGATTTAACACTCAAGTATTTGCACAACCATCACAAAACAATTGGACTACACCCATGCCTTGGAAATATTGGCCTCAACCTTGGGCACAAGGATGGAAAAATCCTTATGGTAAATATTCTCAATATCCTCAATATCAACAACCTTACCATGCTTTTCCACCACAATTGTTTTCCTCAACATGTTCAACTAACTCAACCTCAGAATCTGAATCCATGACTTTCATTACCATTCCCTCAAAGACCAAATCAATTTCCTGCTCAAACACCTCCAAATCCAAATAATAATAAAAATTCACAACCTGTTTACAGTATTGAAGGATAGAATTTCCAAACCTACATGATAACTTCACTAGGTCTAAACAGTTTCCAACTTAGATCTGGCAGAGTATTGGAAAATAATTCCTCATTAGTTGTTATTCTGGAATCCGAAAAGGAGAATTTCTTTGAGAAAGAGAAGTTTCTTAGTCAAGAAGAAAAATATAAAAAAATATTCCACCCATGTACATTGTGATGATATTCCAATAAAATCAACTTCTATCATAGAACAACCTTCAATATCTGTCAAAATACCATCCTTTCCTGTGAGATCAAAAATTGATAAAGGGGTAGAAAATTAGATTTTATTGTCTGATTATGATATGATAGATGAACTAAATAATGTTTTTTATAAAAATTCCTTTGTTACAATCTATCAAAGAAATACCAATATTTGCAAAGACAACCAGGGAATTGAGTATTAAAAGGCCGGGAAGAAAGAGAAAAAAAATCAAAATAATTCAATTAGCTAGAAAAATTACAGATATCATGATGGGAAAAACAACAATTCGGAAATACCTTGATCCAGGAAGTCCCATTGTGAAAACACATATCAATGGTATTGAAATTCTAAATACATTGATTGATTTAGGAGAATCTATAAACATCATGAGTAAACAAACTATGAATCAATTGAAACTTCCTAATCTTCACTATCCACCTACATTGTTGCAATTAGTAGACAAATCTATTATTAAACCCGATGGTGTATTAGAAGAAAATTCTAAACCAATCCATCATATTTACATTGAAGAAAATGCTAAACCATTCCTACAGCCTCAGAGAAGAATGAATCCAAATTTGAGAGAAATTGTTAAAGAGGAATTACAAAAATTGTTAAATGTCAACTTCATTTATCGAATATCAGATAGCCAATGGGTTTCACCATTTGTAATTATTCCTAAAAAGAATGGAAAATGGAGAGTATGCATTGACTATAAGGAATGGAATAAAGCTATCTTAAAATATCATTTTCCACTTCCTTTCATAGATCAATTTTTAGACACATTGGTAGGAAAGAAATATTTCTCATTTCTAGATGGTTTTAGTGGATATAACTAGATCTAGGTAGCTCCAAAAGATCAAGATAAAACCACTTTTACCTATCCATGGGGAACCTACTCCTACCAAGTACTTCCTTTTAGGTTGTGTAATGCACCTGCAACATTCCAAAGGACAATTTTAAGATATTTTTCTTTTATCTAATTCATGATTGTGTGGAAGTTTACATGGATGATTTTACAGTTTATGGAAATTCTTTTGAAGAAGCTCCTAAAAATTTGGAAAAAGTTCTTATTAGTTGTAAGGAAGAAAATCTCTCATTAAGCCATAAAAAATGTTTTATGACATTTACTGAGGGGATTGTTTTAGGACACCATATTTCAATAAATGGAATTAAAGTTGACACACCTAAAGTAAAATTTATTTCTAAATTATCAATTTCAACATGTCAACGAGATATTATATGTTTTCTTGGTTTCATTGGTTACTATGGAAGATTCATAGAAAAATTTACAAAAATTTCTTCTCCGGTTTTCAAATTGCTCACAAAAGATTTTGAATTCAATTGGAATTCTGATTGCCAAAAAGCTTTTGAAACATTGAAAGAAATTATTTTTGAAGCGCCCATTCTAACACGGCCAAACTAGAAATTACCTTTTCACATTCCAACTGATGCTTCAAATACAATATTAGGAGTTGTATTAGGACAAAAATATTTAACTCCTTATGCCATTTACTATACCAGTAAAAAATTGACTCCTGTAGAGTTAAATTATACTGTAATAGAAAAGGAGTTCATAGATATTGTCCATGCAATCAATAAATTCAGACATTACATCACTGGCTATGAAACCTTTGTACATACATGTCATTCTGAAGTTAGGTACTTAATGAATAAACCAATCACTAATGGCATAATTACAAGATAGTTATTGTAGTTACAAGAATTCAATATTACTATTTTGGATCGACCAAGGAAACAAAGTACAATTGTTTACTTTCTATCTAGGATTCAAAATGATAATAATGATGTACCTGTAGAAGATAATTTTCCTAATGAATATCTTTTTACAGTATCTATTAAATCTCCTTGGTTTGCAAATATTGCTAATTAGTTGACTACAAGAAAGTTACCATTATATTTGTCTCCTCCAGAGAAAATAAAGATAATTCAAATCAGTGCATCTTCGTCATGGATAAATGGAGAATTGTACAAAACATGGCGAGATTTGATTAGTTGCAGATGTGTTAGACAAGGAAACTTTTAAGGATAAAAAGTTATCTTGAAGTTTAAAGATATTGGCAAATCTCACTAGTCCCTAATATGCAAACTATAAAATGTTTATAGATGTATTTGTAAAATTATTCAAATTTATATTGATTTAATATATACTATCTATATAATATTGTCATTTTTTATGGTAAAATAATTTTATATTGTAAAATTTGGGCGAATCATCTTTATAAAAAATGGAAATTGGTGAATCCTTTTTTTGGAAAAATCATTGAAAATTAGATCACCTGCGAATATTAGACCGTAAAATTTTCCATTGCTTTAGAGAATATGAAGTACCAGAGATATTAAAGGCTTGTCATGATGAACCATGTGGAGGACACCTCGCTAATAAAAGAATTTCTTGCAAAATCCTTCTCTTAGGATATTATTGACCTGCCATTTTCAAGGATGTCAAAGAATATGTTAAGAGATGTGATAGTTGTCAAAGAATGGGGAAACATGTTCCCTCTGATGAAATGCCTCTGCAACTTTAGGTACTCATTAAACCTTTTGAGAAATGTGCTATGGATTTTGTTGGTCTAGTTAACCCATCATCAAGACAAAAAAGGCATATTCTTGTTTGCATTGATTATGTTACAAAATAGGTAGAAGCTAAAGCACTTCCTTTTGCTACTGAAAATATTGTAGTTTCATTTATTTTCGAGGATATATTTACTCATTTTGGTGTCCCAAGGGAAATTGTGACAGATGAAGGTACTCAATTTACATCCAAGTTGATACAAAAGATAATGGATACATCGGAAGTCCACTCCATATCATCCATAGGCAAATGGACTGTGGAATCCACCAATAAATTAATTGAAGCAATTATTATCAAGAATGTGCATTTTCATAGAAGAGACGAGCATAAAAGATTCCAAAAGCTTTATGGGAATATCATACCACATGGAGAAACACTACAGGACATACTCGCTATGAACTTGTTTATGCGAAGCACATCTTATTTCCTATTGAGTTCCAAGTAAATACCTTCAAGACAACAATTAAGTTAGGTCTTGATCTATCTGAAGCACAAAAACAAATAATGGAGCAGTTGTATGAGCTAGATGAGATAAGACATGATTCTATTCAAACAACCAACATAGTTCAACAACAAATATCTAGGTGGCATGACAAATACATAAAGGAAAGAAAATTTCAGCCAGGAGATCAGGAATTACTTTTTGACTCAAACTTTAAAGATTTTCAAGGAAAATTTCAAACCCATTGGCTTGGGCCTTATGAGATTGAAACTATGCATTCAGGATTAGAGCCATTGATGAAGAAAGAGTGACCTTCCTTGTAAATGGTCATTGAGTGAGAATTTATCACAAGCCATTGACAAAGGAATAATTTGTTAAAAACTTGCAAGACATTATTGATTTGAAGATGTTTAGCAATGATTTTTCTTCCTCTTCCACTTCATTTGTAAAGATTTTTGTTTTCTTAAAAAAAAAAATTGAAAAACAAAATATAATAAATAAAATTAAACTGTATAAACATGAAAACCAACTCTGTTGGAATGTTTATACATAAAGTTTAGGATGAAAACCAAGAACCCTTGGCACCCTAAATTTTATTTTTCAATCCTATTCTAATCCCCATTTTCTTTATATCCCTCATTTTCTTTTCAAAATAAGTAGCTACAAAATTGTTGAGAATCTACAGCTTTGACAAAATTCTACAGTTGATATTGATAGGAATCACTAAATGGGATAATTGAATATTTTAGCAAAAGGGAATGATGAAGCCTACAATTGAAAGAATCTGAGGACAATTCAAAAAGAACAATCAAGTATTAGAATAAAAAACTTGAAGGTATGTAAATATTGGTTTTAATAATAAAGGTAAAAACATTAGATTATGAAATAATATAGACATTATACCACCATTTGAGATAATGATTATTGTTCTAACTTCTTATTGATTTGTGAATATCATGTCATGTCAATGAAGTTAGTCAGAAAAGCCCATTTACCATTTATCATTACGCAAACACTTCATTTTTGAAAACCTGTTTCATTTATAATTCCACTCACTCATATCCATTCATACTTTGTTTTCTCAAGATCTATTTTACTCATTTACATTTACCATTTCATTCTCATCCATACTCATATTTCTAAAATTGCTATCATTCCAAAACCCTGTCAAAGAAGCAATTGTGGAGTAAGACTTCACCAACATGGGATTAGAACAGAGCCAAATGGAAAGAAGTTTACGAAAGGGTGCCAACATGTCAAACAGATGCTACAAGAATCACAGTGGTTTTATTTTATAGAAAAAATCGATGGCTATGATAGAGAGGAAACCAAGTCTTTTGCCCGAGCCTTTGATGGAAATGAAGTAGAAATTGAGGAAAGCAAAATAGTGGTAACAAAATCATTCATGGCCAAGGTAACTAGACTACCCAACGTTGGCAAAAGGTGGTTCAAAAATGGGGGAATTGAAGGGAATGAAAGGAAGGCATTTCTAAAGAACCTAGGTATGGATACTACTATCTTTAAAAAGGGTATTCCAAGCACAACCCTCAAAAGTAAATGGAGGAATTCACTGTTAGTTATTTAGAAGTTCATTTCTTGTGAGAGTAGATTTAGTAGCATGGTTTTATACCATGTCCATTCAATGACGCACTTGAAGGAAATGAAATCAATTTACCCTATTTTCTACTTAATAGATTAAAGAAGATGTTTGGTAATACTCAAAGAAAAATATAGTCCATTGAAAATACTATATATCATCATGGTATTGTAAAAATACTTATTGAAGCCCATCTTGAGAGTTTGGGAGATAAATGTGAGACTTTTCTAATTAGAAATCATTTTAAGGAAATAGAGCAAGAAGAACCTAGTAGCAGTAAGGTAAAGAGAAGCAGAAGATAATTGTCTGAAAACACTACTGATAACCCACTTCTACAACTAGAGAAACATTCAAAAGATGAAATTTCCCTCTTAAATGTTCTTAAAACATAAATAAGAAAAGTCCTAGAAGAAAGAAATCCAACGAAAAAGAAGAAAATACACCCAAAAAGAAATCAGAGGAAATGGAACAAGTAAAGACTGAACAAGAAAAAGTTCAAAATAAAATTCCTCTTACTAAAACTTGATCTACTGTTAGGAGAAGTGCTAGACTCAACAAATCAACAAAGGAATCATCTCGACAATATGTATAGTTTGTCAATTTGGAGGAAGATGAAGAACTAAAGACTCCATCACCTATAGTTCCATCATTAGTTTTATCGTCAAATTTATCACCAGTTTCATCACCAATTGCTAATACAATGAGAAGAACACCTGAAATTGACCTAGTTCAACAAGAGATATATGATTACATAGAGCCTTTGGAGAACAAAGCTATAGAAAATACCATTGCATCCTTAAATCAAGAAATTCAGTATGATAGTCCACAAGAAGCTCCAATTGTGAATACTCTCAAACAATTTTTTTTTGAATTGGAGACACTAAACAAACACTTAAAATAGGAACATGAAACATTGAAAGTGAAGAATAAAATACAAAGGACTCAAAATGACAATATTCTCTTACATATTTCTCTGTGGTATGATAAGAATAAAAATTTAAAGGAAAAGAAAAATTCCCTTGAGAAAAAGGTTTTAAGTCTAAACTATTAGATTCTGATGAAGAAACCAAGGATGGCACTTGCGAAGAAGAAGGTAAAGAAAACAAACTTGTATTTTCTAGCTCAAGTTTATGAAGGAGTGCAGTGATAAAGAGAGGCTATCAATTTTGAATTTTTCCATGAGGACATGCAATGACCTCCGTGTGGGGGAATGTTGAGCCTCATAGTTGCTTCCTTTTTACAACCTTTTTCACCTATTTTATTCTTATTTGACCATCATAATCACTCAATGGGATTCAAATTACAAGATTTATGGCACTGAAGTTATATAATTGTATTTTATTTCATAAGTTGAGAATGTTCTTTATTATTAATCTAATATTTGCTTTAGCTACCAAATTGGGATGATTCTACAACTAATGTTTGATTTTGCAGCCAAGTCCATGGTTTTATAGGTTCTAAGGTCCCAGTTGGAGAGAGAAATATATGGAAAGATGGTGATCAATTCACTCAATGATTCCCTCCTACCTTCATGAACCAAATTGATAAAAGAAGCTTCTAGTTACGTGGTCAAGGATAAAGTGAACTTTGTCAGCTATAACAGGCGACCAAGGAATGAGATATATGCCTCACAATTTTCTTTGTTAATAGAAAATTGTGAGAGAATTTTGTTATGATACCTTTTCATAGTTATGTTTAGCATTCTTTTAGTAAGGATAGGCATAGATCTCTGAACATTTAATGATACGGGCTTTATAAAATACCTCGCAGCAAACACAAATGTAGTGATTTTTTGTATGTGACAGTGAAGAGTTAAAACATTGCTTTTAATATTCAGTTTATGAAGAACCTTTTCATTTCCATGTGTGGTTGACTGTTTCATTGATAGCATGATTACCTTCTTCTCATGGAGGTCCCCCTCGAGCAGTAAGGATTCTTGTTTGTTTTCAGTAGATAGAATTTCTGTATAATTTCATAAGATTTATGTTCTGTTTAATTGAGTAGATGTGTTTTTAATTTCATTCATATTCAAATTATGATTGTTGTACTAATCATCTATTTTGTTTATAGATGCAAATGAATTAAGCTTAACATCAGTGATACCAAAGATATGATTTATACTTAGACTGTACTTTACTGCCTTATAGAATAGAGGATTTATTTGCAGAATTAGATGTTTCATTTCAAACACAAGTGATTTATAATTCAAGCAAGTGCGGATGTAGTTAAGGAGAGATTCAATTTATTTTGGTTTTCCATGCAAGAGTGTGTTATATTGATAGATGACTTGATTCTTACAAAGTATATTTTAGATATATAGCATATTGTGTGTATTTTATGAATTGAATTTCATTTACAATAAGTTTGGGATTGATTTACTTATATGCAGAGTCGTGAGATTTTCTTTTGAAGCAGAGTGTGAAATTTTCCATAAGTAGTCTTCGGTAAAAGAGTGTGATCATTTTATTTTCTAGGAATAATTGCTTTGATCATGTGCATTTCAATAACTTAATTTAGAATATATATTTTGATAACTCAAATTAATTTAGAATTGGCATGAATCACTAAAGACTTCTAGTATATACAATACACTTACACTTCATCAGCTTACTAGCCCTGCATGATAATTTATGCAAGTAATTTAAGGTCAATTAAATTACTAAACAACTGCCATAAAAGCTTATATGGAATAGATAATGACTGCAGTCAAGGAATGTAGTCAACTCCTTTAAGATACAATGGAATTGTGAGCCTCACTGCAGGAGGACCCACATGTGTAGAATATTGAAGTGGAAATCATAAACAAACAACTACAACTCGATGAGCTTAAAGCAACATCATAGACCTTAGCACCTATGCAACAGTTCACCCATCTTTAGGAAGGAACACTTTTGCAGGGCCATATTGATGAGCTAAGGAGGAAGGCACATATTATCTCCACACAGATGTAGCCTTGCTAAGATGAGGCTTGCCAACTCTCATAAGAAGTAGAAGGAAAATTGAAGATCGTGCAACAAACACATAAGACAATCAGCCTCACAGCAAAAGGGCTGACAATGGAGAAGCTCATGAACAAAGTTCGACAGGCCATAGAGAAATATGCATCAACACTTCATCCATTGAAGTCTACGTACAGATGCAAGAAAGAAAAGATCAAGGGTGTACCAGCTGAGTGACTCGAGAATGAGTCACATCTTTGTGTTGGGGCATGTTGGGTAGGGGTCCCCTAGGTCTAAATTTTATCCGAGTCAAGTAAAGACTCTGCATTTTGAGGAGGGGAGTGTGATTAACGTAGGGTTATAAGAGTAAAGGGGATTTAGGGTGGGACAAATCCCCCTCATTTTTAATGGGATGGGATTATATAGAGTATTTGGAGCTCCGCTCATGGTTTGTGGACCATGTTATTGTAAGGGTAAAAGAATATATAAAGGGATGTCATAGCAAGTCTAAGATAATCAATTCATGAGATGATATGCTTTTGAGTCTATAATTACAAGATCTTTCTATATTTAGGAGAAGGGGAAGCCCCCTATAGTTGTGTGCGTGAAGACTTTGGTAGGTTTGTAGCTGTGTGTTTATTCCCCTCTAGTTGTGTGCACGGGGTTAGAAATATTGTATATGTGAGGCCTTGACTTAATAACAAAGAATTTTGAGACAGATCTGTGTATTTTCTTATGTTCCAATAGTTTCTATGTTTAGCTTGTTTATGATTTGTTTTTACATATTTCTTCTGGAGTTTCATCGCGAAGGTTCAAATACCTTTTTATATGATGAATAATACATGTTAGACTAGTTACATGCAACTCGCAAGTCTATTTAGTAAGAAAATGTCTTACGACTGTAATAATAAGGTTAACAGTTTGTGAAGGTCATATTAAGCCCTAAACTGGTAGAAACCTTATAACCACACTGCACAACCCCTCTTGATGCAGAAACGTGGTTCTTGAATCCCCCAATATATTGCCTCGGCTGAGACTGCGGTTTGCGCTGCACAGACTGTTACCGAAAGGACCGGTAGTATAGGTTTTTGTTGGTTACCAGAGTTAACTCTAAACCTACGTCTAAGCCCCTCAAGCCAACACTTGGTGCTCAAGTAGCTGTTGGCAACATACAAGTAAGAATCCATGAGCAACTCTGGCTTCGTCAAATGATACATGAGATGATAATCTGGTGTCAGAAAGGAAGAACGACTTTATCTTCTGGAACTATTCAGAGTCACAGTCTTTGGATCTATATGAGAAGTTATCCAGTTGATAATGACTACACATGGAAAATTAAGATACCTACATGCAACCTTATCACTAGTACAAAATGGGAGATTAGTGACTAGGTGACTAAAAACGTTAGTCACCACAGTTATTTCAAGTGATTTACTACTAAATTTGAGCAATTTTAAGTGACCCAACTAAAAATGACTAACTTAATTGACTATTTTGTCTAGGGATAAAATATATGACTAGATAATCAATGACCCAACTAAAAACGACTAACTTAAATGAATAATTTAGTCCAGGACTAAAATATATTACTAGATAATAGGTGACAAAATTAAAAATGGTTAACATAAATGACTACTATAGTCCAAGAATAAAAATATTACCAACTAACAAGTATAATTAGTATATGGATTAGTCATTTATGCTAGTCATTTTTAATCCTGCTAGTCCAGAAATGGAAAATTTCAATTGGACACTAAAGTGTTACATCTCACTAAATTTTAACACTGCAAATGGATTCAAAGGCCCCCTTGTCTCTAAATCTATCTGCAATGTTAACATTTAGGTAGGCGGATTCAATGACCCCCTTAAGGGGGTCTCTGAATCCATCTATAATGCTAAAATTATAGTATTTTTTTACAGCATAGAGTATAATCTTACAATATATAATAGTTTTGCACTCCTTTTGGAAGGAGGGACAAGAAAGAGAATTTTAAATTGATATAGAACGGTTTTAACGGGTGATATGAATTTGTTCCTCACATCTTAGAGAGACGAAACACTATTTTTTGTGGGGTTGTTTTGGTGTTGTTACATACCATGGTTGATTATTGCAATAGATTCATAGAGATAATGATTTTATTAATTTGAATTCAAAGTATGTTGATTTAAACTTGGTAGATATCAAAACTGAGGTGAAACTGAGGCACAAAATTACCTGTGGTAAGGCGACAAATATAGTCGACATGAATTAGTAGGCATTGATGAAAATCATCATCAACACCTATCTTCTCTACTCTACGTCACATAGACTAAATATGTGTAAATGTTTCTTTTCTTTGCAAGTTTATGTGAGTCTTGAAATGACTACATGACTAACCTATGGCTTGAGTAGTCACAACCCAGGGGCATCTAAGCAATCAAAAATGGATCGCATCTAACCTAGGCCGCATGCACCAGCCCTTAGCATGGATGGATTTTTTCCCATGGAGTTTCAAATCAATGACGTTTACAACACAGAGTGCCTTAAAAAAAAAACCCGTCATCCTCTATTCTCTCATAGACAACTCTTGGCAAATATCAATTTCATTATTATTTTTCATTTTTTTCCAATACTTAAATTTATAAAGTTTTAACTATGTGTAAATATTAATTCAATGGTATTTTTTGTTATATTTTCAATATTTAAATTTTATCTTTTTAAAACATATCATAGCTCAATCGTCAAACCAATAAATGGGACAACCATCAGTAATTGGTATCTGCTAATGCAGGTTGACTCATCATTATTATTCAAGGAAAACCATGACACATGTAATTACCCACTGGTGGTCAGTAAGGGGGCATGATTTCACCCCTGCCAGATGCCTCTAGGTCATGGGTCATTGGCTTGTTTCCTCACATTCAAAGAAAATGAGCTCTAAGCCAAGAAAGAGTAGTTTTAAGACATACTCTGAATTTTATCCATTCTTATATTAGTTATATTTTCTTTAAGACTAAATATATGTGAATTTTTTAAAACATTTATATTGATTTATATTCTATTTACCAAATTTAAAATTATATAAATTATATAGATATTTTTAATTTCAAAATAGAAAAAATATTTAACAAAAAAAATATATATACCCAAAAAAAATTCAAAATAAATATTTTTGTATAAGTAATATTTAAATAAGTTTTATTTTTTCAATGTAGCATATCTGAGACAAAGCATTCAAACACTTTATTTCCTCAAGAAAATACTATCCTAAATAAATCTTAAATTAAATTAATAATATCTATAAAATTTAGAATCTGGAAAAAGATTCTACATAAGATGGTACTATGATAAATTTAGAAAAAGTTACCGCTCAAAATTTTGAATGATGGAATGGAAAGGCCTCTTCCTTCACAATACTTATCTTGGTTATAAAATTGATATCAAACATAAATACCAATTTAAAATACATATAAAAAGAAATAAATAAATCCTCCTGCCACGATTAATTTTCTTCCTTGAAATCAGACCCCTGCTTAGGCTACCAAATGTGTAAATTTTGCATTGCCCTCACAAGAGGAAGGGCAATCGACTTCTCAAAGACTCACTGTGAAATTAGATTTTAGGGAATAATGGAATTTGAATTTGAAGCTTTCCCTAGACTATAGGAGACATTTACATCTTTTTCCCGTTCCATTTGAAACAAAATTCCTTAGAAATGGAGGCCCATCTAATCAGAAATCTTCACATCAAACATTTCTAGTGTTCTTAATTTCGTAAGTTAGGGACCTTGTGATCAAATCACCTTGCATCCAACTGAATCATTTTCAATATGAATATCACTACATAATAGAATGGGGAAAATGCACACAAAGCAATGCAGAGGGCTAAAATGGCCACTACTAGCGGGCCAAAGGAAATCGTAGACAGAAAGGTTTGTACCCTTCCATACCGTACTCCTTTAAATTTCCATTTTTCTCAAATTTTTGAGGTTCGTGGGAGGGAAAATAAATCTCTTCCATGACAATGACATTTAGTTCCATACGTGTGTCTTTGGCATAATGACATATGATGTTTTCACACCTACAATGACCCCAATAGACTCAAAAACCTCACTTATTTTGATTTTACAAAATTCAAGTTTATGATGCCTATCACATCATTTGAGTATGGCAATAATGCATCTAATCCTTATGTTCTCACAATAGAAACAACTTGTTTTGCTCTAAAATTGAAGTTTCACATTCACTCCTTGTAGTTATAGTGCAACCAAATTCTAATTCTTTGGGGTTCTATAATTTGTGGTAGTGCCACTTAGGGTCACAGTCTGTTGGGAACTTTATCCTGCATTCACCTGCAAATGGCATATGGATGTTAGAGCTCCCATTGGATTTCTTGTCGCAGGTCACTCAATGGGCTTGGATCTCATATTGTTTGGGCCATGACACCCTTGGTATTCAGTTTCATCCCAGTTTCTTTGGCAATGAGGTTTTACCTTTATTTGTTGGTGTTTATGATGCATTTTCCATTAACCATTTTTCCAACTCCCATATCATGGTTGTATTTTTGTTGTTTTTCATGGCCATTCTTGTTTAGGGTTAGCTAGAAATCTCATATATGTTTGTGCTTTCAGCATGTTTTTCCCTGCATACTTGTGTGCCAGTTCATGAGCGATAGAATTCATCCTGACCAAGCATGTGTTGTTCCCTTGCGAGTGATGGATATTTGATTATTTCTAACCATGTATGTGTTCCTCCCTTGCATGATGCCTGAGTAGTTATGAAGGGATGATTTCCTTTCAGGTTTCTACCAAGCTCTCGTTGCTCCTGCGTGAGCATCTGTGATCTTCGAAAGGATATTTTTCTTATTTGCATCTGTGTGGCCCTGTCCAAACCTTCTCAGTTCTTTGCATTTTCTTGGATCTCTCATTTTCATTCTTGTACTTTATGTTTTCTACCCTTTGTCACTTTCTATAGATACAACCTTTCAGATGTCCACATTTTCTGTAACATGATCTACGCACTCTAAATTTTGTATCAAATGAATTTTGAAGCATATTTCATATACAAAAACACTTCATATTGAGAATACAAATTTTATTTTACCAAATACCACCTTCATATCCAATATAATCAACCAAAATATCATTTAACTCATTAATCAATACTCACACCTCTTCTGCACATACTTGTACCCACAATTTGTTCGTTTACAACTCATATCCTTCATATTATTTATTACATTTTTTAGTGTTTGTCTCTTTTGAATGATAAGGAGAAGGTGGGGACCTTACATAAGATCTGCAAGAAAATATTTTCCCTATAGCATTACATAGGAAATCCTCAACACCAACCACATAAAGGTAAGAATCCCATAAGTTCCAAAAATGAAAAGTACTAATGCAAGTCATTTCCTATGATACCAAGCCACTAACAACAACCCATAAATTATAACCAAAAATATCTATACTTGCCCCAATTTCCTAAAAATTGAGAAAAAAACAATCCCATGCTATTTTCCACAAGAATAAGGGCTCATCTCTCAACCCAATATCAATTTTGCTACTTGTCTATCGAGCTATCAACATGAATAACTCTCTATGCAGGGAAAACCCTAACAGGGTTTGGCCCAGGGACTACACGAACAAGAGATGGGAAAGAACCTTTGTTGTTCCCTCTTTCTCCATCGAACTTATTTTTTCATGACTTATACCTTGAAGTATTCAGTAGCAAATGTTGCATGCCCTTATCATAGAAATTTGCAGTTTGCAAAAGTAGAGACTAAAAAATTACTTATATTTGTGGTTGAAAGTTTGAAAATAGGTTGGAAACAAGTAAGGTAGCAGTGTAAAGTAGACATTTTAAGGGGAAAACACACTACTCTGGGTAAAGCCTATGTATCTTGTGGATATCCATGTAATTGTTTTTCAACCCAGAAAATCTTTGAAGTAGCCTAAATGAGTCATAATTGCATATTTTGAACACTATTCATAGTAAACTAATATTTTATAAAAAGATTCATTATTCAAAAAACTTCTTTTTCCCTAAGGATGAGCAGAGTGTCTGCCTGAAACATCAAACATTTCAACTTACTTACATAGTTCAACTCCAAAAGTCTATCTACCAAATGAATAGTTGCGAAAATCTGCATTCAAACATTTTTTATTCAGTTCTCCATGTTTTTGTTTTTTGTCTCTCTTATTTGATAATACTTTCCATGTCTTTTTTTTTAATCACAAAAACTTATTTGTTTTCTATTCTGATTCTTTTATATCCCCTAATTATCAAGATTCGATAATAATCAGTTTTTTGGACTTGAAAATCTTTCCTTTGGTTAATTGTCCACTTTGCTGTAGATTTTGTCTTCATACATAGGTACCTTCTAGGAGAAGCTATAAGTGGTATTGGAGAAACCTTTTTTGTCTAGTGAAAGAAAATTCAAAATACTTGGGAGGACTGATAATCAAATAAAATAAAAGTTTGGTAATGTTCATTTAATGTGGTATGAAGAAGGTCATCTATGATATACATTTTGCATGTGTTGTACTAATATGTCTAGAAAGACAAACTCAAGAAACTGGATATTAAGAACTAACATTAGAGGCAAAAATTAATGGGGTTTATGGATGCAAATTATTGGATATTCATGGGAAAATGGTTGATTTATTAATAAAGGTCTTGACCAAGTGTTCCTTAGTAGAAATATGGCATCCTAAATTTTTTAATAGCTGGTCTTTCTTGCCTTAGAGTTTAGTTAACATCAAACAAATTTTCATTATGGATCATACCATGTGACAAAGACTTTCTACTATTATCAGAATGGAATGAGTTGCATTTGTATAATCATTATTTCCACCTAAAGAGGCATGGTGGCTTTAGTGGAGGCTAGTAGACTATGATATGGTGCACTTGGTGACAATTTTTTCCATTTCTACATATTCTTCCATAGAGGAACATCTTCTGATGCATTTCACACTTTGTTTAGTCAATTTAACGTCTTAAATTTCTCTACATAAATTATCAATCTGGGTATCCTAAACTGATGAAGTGTGGTGCACCATATGTGCTAAGTTAACCTTTTTCTTACTTCATTGTTTTATAGATTTTATTTTGTTTTGGGGTTTTGTTTTTGTTGGTTTCCTAAAGTATCTAATGCAAATGGAAATCCTATTCTAAGGTCTTAAGAATAATTTTAAAGGTCAAGTATGGATGTAGATTTCAAG